>ML838914.1:52477-89601 GCA_009831015.1 Picea engelmannii
GATTAAAGAGCTAGAAGAAAACCTAACCAACAATTTGACCCTCAGTAATCTGGAAAACAAATTGGATATCAAACCCATCAAAGAGGAAATGAATAAGCTAATCGAACTAGACCATGAGCGTAAAAAAAGAGCCTTGAACCTCATAATTTTTCGTATAAAAGAACAACAAGAGAAGGATACGTTAGAAATAGTAAAAGAATAATTAAATAATAAATCACAAGTTGATACAACTTACCTCATAGAAGCAAAGTGTAATAACCATGTTTTCCCCAGCTTGTAATTAATCATTAATTATGATGACCATGCTATGGCATGTGAACAATATAAATGTATTATTGTTTAGAAAGTCAACAACTGGATGTGGGGGTAAAGCCTTGAAGTATTGACCATGATATCACTAGAGGAAAGAGTGAGGAAACTGTAGAGAGGGTTCATTATGTCAAAATGACCCAAATTCTCTTTGTTGAAATAATAAGCCTCATCCTGATCCAAAGGAAAAATTAGTTAATGAGAAAAGGACTAGTGGTTGAACAATCAACTATCTCAATGAATGGAATCATGGAGGGTCTGGCTGAGGAGACAGAAAAATTTCAGCGTGAAGTACCACAGAGTGCAGTTTCCTGCAGGCCCAGATTGACCCGAGTTCCTTCTGACAGAAGAAAGAGGACAGGTCCAGAACCTTCCTAGGGAGAAAAAAGACATGAAAGAATACACAAAAAGGTAGACAAGAAGGATACCATGCCCACAGGGGGGTCTGCGACCTAGATATGTTGAGAGAAAGATGAGAGCACGTGAGGATCTCAAGTTCAGAGAATAACTGAGGGATTAAAATGTTCTGGTTATAGGAGAGAACGGAAAGAGGACTCCTTAGAGATGATGGTCGTGAGCTTGATGTCAAGGAAGCATCTGATAAACCTCGCAGAGGCTATGACAGAGAGAGAATCTCTGAGAAATTGCAGGAGTTTCCCCTAGTGATATCATGGCTTGGCACAGGGGTGGCCAGAGTGCTAAGAGTGAATGCCTTTGAGCCTACGGTTGGGTGGAGAGGCGAACACCCACAGTCAGTTGGATGGTTTCCACTTGTAATAAATAAGTATTCTCATACCATGTAAAATTGAACTGAAATTGTAAATTAAGGTTGAATATCATGTGAACGTTTCAGAGATGTGCATGCATGTTTGATGATTAGACTATTTTTCTTTATTTTGCTTGATTGTGTATTTAAACAAGTAAGGAATTATATGGTTTGAACATGATTTGTACACATAAATGCTTGATCCCCCTGTAGTGGCTCAAATTAAAGGAAATAAATTGTGATTTTGTTGACCATAGGCACAGTTTCATGTATGCGTGTCTATACTTCTAGTTGTTTTGGGTCTCCTGGAAAAGGGGTTTGTTAATCTCAAGAGAGGTAGTGCAAGGGTGCACAGAGACTATGCAAATTATGTAGAGGTTAAGAACTCTCTAAGTTCTAAATTCGAGGAGAAGCGCAAGAAGTGTGCCCATGCTTCATTCGAAGTATTTGCAATCTCAAAAGGTATAACGCTCATAGAATACATATCAAGTCCGCGGCCTATGAAAACCATGGTTTAAATCCCTTGTTGAAGGGAAGCGGAGCTGTGAAGTACAGAATAAGCCACAATAGTCGTTTATTTGGCTGCAAGCATAGATTTGGGTTGTTGGATCATACCCAAAAGGAGCTAGGCCTCCAGGAGTTTAGAGCTTCGGGACTCCAGAGTATTTTGGGTGATGGACCTCACGAGTTAAAATCATCGAAGGTTCAGAACTACGAAGTCGCCTGGTTAATAAATATTAGTAATGACATTAAGTTGTAATTAATGTAATCTAAATGGGTCTCCTTCGGAACTCTAGGACTTTGTAGATCAAAGAGGAGAATGAGTTGGAGAGAGTATCCCTGGACTTGTTAATATCATGTATGACCATGAACCAAAGCCTCTCACTATGCCCCAAAGGAACTATGCTACCCAAACTTTAGGACCCCGATGCTCCAGGGAAAACAAACAGTGTAACAGAAAAATACCTCTAAATGTCAAAGTCACGAAGCGACGACGACCTTCGATTCGAGGATACTTCGGGATCTCTCTTTTGACCATTGGATCTAGACTGTGGTCAGTCCGGCACTGACCACATCGGGAGTAAAAAGGATGTTCCCAGAGACTGTCAGCCCAGAGTGATGTGCCATGCTGACATCACCTAGGGTGACATGGACCCATATTATGCATGCCACGTGTCATCCTGATTCATTCTTTTCACAAACCTTATGTGCCAAATGGAACTTGACACGTGTCACCCATTGATTAGGAAACGTATCATCTCCATATTTTTCCACATGTCATCCCTGGTGCATAGCTACTTCACCTAATGGCTAATGGGACCCTGCGAGTTTGAGATTTCAGAACTTTGGGAGGCTTAGGGTGTTAGAACGTATGCTCCAATAGGGCTGAAGGCCGAAGCTACGTGGAAGGACCTTGGGACTTTAGGATAGTTGGGATACCAAGATGTTATGGTTAAAGTGGTCGAAGGCCCCAATCAATCGGTTCCTATCTTGTCGTTCAATGCGCAGCCATGTGTAAGTGTGGACCCTGCGGAACTCCGAGACGTTGGAGAAATAGAACAAATAAGTAAAAAGGGTCGAAGGCCCGAACCAATCTCACACTTCCCCATTTTATAATGTTTTAAACATAATAAATTAAATAAGTGGGACCCTCTTCGGAACTCCGGAGTTTGGGAGAATTGGGTTTATTCATAAATTCATGACGAGGAACTTTCACCGAAGTCTGAAGACTTAGGCATTAACTAATATTAATAACCCTAAGTGCCCTTGGAGTTTTAGTAAGGAGTGGGATTTCTCTATGTTAATGATTAATTAACTTAGTAGGCCTATCGGAGCTAGACAAATGTCAACTCCTGGTTGGGAGAGTCTTCGTATACTATGATGATATGGAGTGTTGGGTGATAGGGAGCCACATGTATGCCACATGGTTGTGAGAGACTCTAGTCAATGAAGGCTTAAAGAAATTTGAAAGGCCATAACATGCAATCCAGAATGCATATCTGGATAAATTTATAGTCGTTGGAAAACCATCGTCGAACCGAAGACAATGGGCCCCTAGTTATAGGGACTTGAGGTGATTGAGAAAAGTAAAATTTTGATGCCACATCCCTTAAAAAGGTACTTTAGGAGTCAGGTGTGTGACAGAGTGGTATCAGAGCGAGAAACAACACTTGGCCTGCGTGGGCTCATGAAAGATTCAAGTGATTATTTTTCTTTCTTAGAAAACTTTAATAGAGAGGGAACCCTACCCTACCCTATCTAGCAGAGAATGATTCAAACACAGGCTTGGATGGGTAGGAGAACAATCATAAGACTAGTTTACCAAGGCTAAGATGATCATGTTGAGAGTATTACTGTTGTATGGAAATTATTTGCATAAGTTCCTTGAGGAGAAGGATGCAGATTAAAATTCAGTTGGAATTTTACCCAATGAGATTGAATCATGCTAGACTATGGCAGAAGAGGCCTATCATTTCTTTTGGAGAAATGATATCCAGTCCTACAAAAGTGGGATTATGTTGAGGGGAATTAATAAAAAAACTTGGATGCAAATGGCATAAACATGTTTTAAGGAGTACTTGAGTCCAGAAAGAAAATGGACTGAATAGGTAGTAGGAATTGCCTAAAAAGTGGGCTTATGAAGCCTTTGTTAATTAAAAGTGTTGATTAAATGAAGGATTTGGAATTGGGAGAACAATCCTCCATGACTAGAGGCCATATTGGAGTAGGTGAGATCAACCTACTTGACCTGTTATAATTGAAAAACTTTGTACTCGGGTAATCCCTCTTGTAAAATAAAAGAAGTCATGAGGACTGAGAATGAACCTCATGGAAAAAGTGAAATGACATGAGCAAGTTCAAAAGCTCATGGTTGTGCTATGGAAGTGTGTATCCCTATTAACTTAAGGGTGTGTCTAAGCAAGAGGAATGGGTCTGGTGACCATTTTCTAAAAAGGGAGAGCATGTGAAAATCTCTAGATCTGAAAGCAACTAAGAAACAAAGTTATTTCTGGGTACAGGAATTGTTGGGCAACATTTTTCTAATCAAGATGATAAACAGAGTTGCAAAAATATGGAGTGATTGAGAGAGAAATCACAGCAGCATCCCTTACTTGGTGGATAGAAAACTAATCTACCAAAATTCTTGTGGGAGGAGGAGAGTGATCTTCGTCCCTGACTGTTGTTGAACAGAAGGAATAATTTTGGGTGTAATGGTTAAGGTTGATCTACATTTATAGCTTATCTTTTGTTTTAATGAGAATAGGAAAAACAACTAGAACCTCTACAAAATTTTAAAAGGAAAGAGATGGACTTTCTACCCAAGACTAATTATGATCTAGAGATATTGTGGAGTTATGTATTAAAATACTTTGTAAGTAACATACTTCGAAAATTGTATTTGGGCTTTAAGGAAATAGTCCAAATGTTATTAGACATTAGAATTCATTATAAATGAGGTAAAATATTTAATGAAATGTCAATCCTGAATGTGGTAAGGGAAGTGTTAGAGAACTTCTAGATGACCAATGGGTCATATTGACATCCATAGGTGGATGGTATCCATATAAAGTATGACTTGAAATGATCAAGTAGTGGTGAGAGGGAATCCAGAAAAGGATTCCCTTGATAAAAACGTATGTTAACCAAAAATGGTTAGAGGCATGAAAGAGAATCTTGATAAGTTGTCTTGTTTCCTTGGGCATTGTGGATTTTCCCTGATAATATTTCTGGGTTGTTGAATAATTTAATAATATCATAGGCAAGAATACTTTCTTTCTGGTTGTTTCCATATGGAAAGAGGGACATAGTTATGAATATGTTTGTTAAACTTGCCATTTGGATATCATGTGAATGACTACAAGTCAACTGAGAGGGAAGCTCAGTATTGAGTGTCTTTATGACACTTGTTATGAGAATGGAAGTAAGATCCTTGGGAGAAGGATCTGGAAGTATGATATGTCCATGTGTATGAATTACATGGAAAGGGGGCAAGCAATGAGCTTGCATGATGAATGTTTAGCTGTGTTTATTTATGCTTGAGTGCATGGATTAAATGTATCATAAGGTTGCTTGATATAAGGACTAGTATTAAGACCAAATAGATATGAATGAATGATGTTAAACGTGCAAATGATGCACATGTACGACATATGAGTCAAATATAAGGCAAGAATTGCACTTTCCAAGATTGAATGAATACCATGGATGCATGGTTGACTCTATTATGAAGAGTCATGAAAGTTTTTTTTTTGAATGATAGTTTGAGGGGAATGTGCTCCATTCCCTCGGGAAAGGCTATTATAAATAGGCGAAAGAGTAAATGAGCAAGGATGCTTTGTTTTCATGATAAGAGGAAACATGAGTATGCCTTTGATGATCGCATGAAAATGATTGTGAACAATCATGAGTTGAATGGTTTTAAAGTAAATATGTATGTGAGTTGTGAAATATACCTATGGTAGCTACACATAGACTTCTGATTATGCATGTGGTTAAGTACGCCATGGATGTAAGTTAACAAAACAAGGAATATGTGTGGATAAATAAGCTAGATGCATAACAAAGATACATGTTTATATTCCTTATGGAATATTTGGTAAAAAATTGAAGCTAACTCAAGGTTGAGGCCATCAAATATAGTGATATATATGCAATAAGGAAGTTTCATCCCAAAGGAGTTCCATGTGAAGGAATTGTGTAAAGAATCTGTCAGGAAACCAGAATCAAAACCTTAATTATTGTTGAGAATTAAGCAGTGAGATACAATCCTATTTATATAAGAATCATGGATTACATTCTAAAACAAAATGTATGAGTGGAAGACTAAGAAATGAATGTTGACCATTCTGATAACTGAATGGTAATGTGCAGAATGCATAGGTTCATGATCCATTATAAACAAAAAGCTTGTTATTGGAGCATGTCGATGTATCCAATAGGTTAGGGTGAGCCTAACCAAGGATTCTCAAGAAAAAGAGTATGGATATCACAATAGGCAGTAAATTGCAGAAGCAAAGAAGAAGAAAAAAAGGAGGAATACTTCTCTCACCTTAAAACTCTGAATTGCTTAATAGAGTTGTAAGCCTTAAAAGAGCACTTGTTTAGACAAGTACAGCTGGTAAAAAGGAAAATGAACAAACATGTATAAACTTGGTTAAAGCCATGAATGGGTAAGGGAAGTGAGGCCTTGGAGTAACTCAGCTGGACTGAAAAATCCCACGCTGTGTACAAGGAGTTGGAAAAAAAAGGGAAGAGCTCTTAACTCCTTTCTTGTTGTAAATTATGTTTTCTCTCGAATGAGAAACTTGTGTGATGATGAAAATAAATGTTTTGAAACCATAGTAATGGTGATTGTATGATTATAAAACAATTGATAATTGTTTGTGTTTCACTCATAAAACATTAAGGATAATGTGATGAAGTGCATAAAGATATGCTAGGACATATATGGAATTGTTTTATTGATTGGAATGTTATGATACATGCATTTTTATTTCACGTGATGACTAAAATAATTGTGATGTATGTAATGTGTAGAAAGAAATTGAAACTGTTGGGAAAGACAGTTACCAATGGTAGAAAACCTCAAAGCAGTGGATGAATGCGAGAATATTGGTGTTGAAATATTGTTGAGGGGACTTTGGGAGCTCCATGAAGCACTACTGATGAGGTAAAAATCATAAAAAAGGGTGCTAGTAGCCAGAACATGTATAAAAATGTTCATGCATGTATTGCATAATGCATGAAGGGATTTGGTAAGAATCCCTTCTGAAAATATTTCATTAACTTACTGATATGCGAATAATTTTGAGTGGCTATTGTATGCCATTGCTACCCAAGCAGGGTAAGATTCAGGAAAGAAGAATCTAAATAATAGAGAGAGGAATTCTATGCCATTCAAATATGAGTTATAATCCTTGCAATAAAATGTATGAGTAAGGAGTACCATGGGTACAATGACCAATCTAGGGATATTGGGAATAAAGGTGTTCATAGTTAGCACATTCCATGGAATGCATGATTGCATAAGAAGGCAGAAAATGGATTTCCCATTAAGGAAGGAGGACCTTCCAATACTCTACTTGAATTGTAGAGGTGTTAAAGAAAAGATAAGTTTGGGTGCCCATGAGTGTTGGCACCCTGGTTACTAATGAAGGAAAAATGCTTGGGTGCATTCAAAAGAAACTTTTAGTTTCATATGTGTTGATTTGGGATCTTGATCATCATGTAGCAGGAAGCATAGTCCTGATGTAAGAGTGAATGAGAATGATTAAACCTATGGTGAAGAGGTTGGATGAGCTCCAAAACACCATGGAAATTTTTTTGTCATAATTATGGAAAACTTGAACCCAATGTACGGGTACATTGGGTATGAATGTGGCCATGAATATTGGCACATTGATTAAAGTCAACTGATATTTGAGTTGCATTTGGAAAATTTGGTATGTTGAAAGGATGCACACATAAATAATGATATTTCCTTTTTCTTTGTACCCTTGAATATATTAAAATGACTTGGACTGTTAGTATCCATGATTTTGAAAATATAATGTGCATGAAAACTAACAATTGGTTTGGTTGAGGAATGTTGAAATGGAAGGAAGAAAAGAGTCTTGGATATGGCAGTGTTGTAATCCCATAACGAAGACCATTTTCATGTTGATCCAAACTACAAGAATGGTATTTCCTTTTTGAGAAAATGAATTTGATTGTTAGTATGCACAGTTTGAAAATTGTTTGTGAGCCACTGCAAGTGTGCAATGAAAATTTAATGTGCATGAAAACTAACAATTTGTTTGGTTGAGGAATGTTGAAATTGCAGTAAGAAAAGGGTCTTGGATATGGAAATGTTGTAAGCCCATAAGGAAGACCAATTTCTTGTTGAGCCAAACTGCTATGGGAAGGAAAGTCCCATAAGTAGGAATCTGGTTCCTATGTGGAACAGATCTGAAAATAAATGTGGAATTTTTGTGGGTGGAAGATTTGCAAGAAAATTCCGAATTTGAAATTGATGATAATATCTCATAATTTATGTATACTTGTGATACAGGTGAGATGAAAAATATATGTCTAGGGAGGACAGATGAAGGTTTTCAAGATCGAAGGCATGAAAGAGGATATTTTTGAGACATGAGAACCCTGTGGTAAGCCATGATCTCCCTAGAATATGTTTTGTTGTGGTATCACAAGCCAGAGGGACACCTTGGCAGAGCAGAGTCTGAGGGACACCTCGACTGTAAAACTCAATGAATTCTTTATAACTCTTCCTATGCGATAAATCCTTGGAAAGGAAAGATGGATCGTCTGAGGGACTGTATAGTAGAGAAGGGGATGCCTAATGTTAGAAATAGAGAAATAAAGCAGAGTAGTTATTGTCTTAAAAAATTTAGAGAGAACAGTAGAGATCTAAACTAAAACGAGTCTTTATAACAAAAAAATAAGTGTGTAGAATTTCATTCTGAACATAGACAGTTCATAGATAAGCCCTTTCCAAATAGATTACAGATCTGAACAGTAGGCAGGCAGATCTAGATAAATGGCAAACAGTTATAAACCATAAAAACAAATCTAGAAGGTGAAATAGTCAGATCTAAACAATAGGCAAATCTAGTTAAATTGATGACATATTTCAATCATTAGATCTATTATAGATCATACAAGAACTGACAAATCTAACTAGGAGAAACGATATAGATTTATATAGATCAAGGACTCAAAAACACATTTAAAGTTCAGATCTGATATGGATCTATCACATAAGAAAACCTTTAAACTAGAGAACTAATGAGCTGAACATGTTACTTACCTTGCCTTGTAGTTTTACCTCTGAAGGATTCACAGCCACACATAAGGGATGTAATACCTCTTGTAGTTACGCTCAGAAAAAAATTAGGATCATAGATCTACCATGTAGGCTAGATCTCTTGACAAGAGATGAATAGAGTTTCTTGCCACCAATGAAGAGATCAACACTTAAATACCCCATGGAATTTATGATATCAAACCCTCACCCATGTTGAACAAACCCTCACGCAAGACAAAGTTCACAGGAAGCTTGAAAGGGGGTCATGACTCAATAATAAAGGGACCAGATCTATGCTGGAGGGTCACAGCTCAAACTGAACAACACAAGAGAAGGAGACGACAGCCTTTGAGGAAGGTCTGAGGACTGTAGCAGCTCCAATCCTCAACACACAAGAACAGCCACATAAAGCAGCCCAAACTGTCACTGAAACTCAGTCACTGTTGCAAAAGGGAGGGCGCACTACAACATCACAACAAAATAGCCTCAAAGGGGGAAAAGCTACCACAGAAAAATACTCCAATAGCAAATAGCCTCAAAGGGGGTCGAGCTACCACAGAAGATACTCCAACAATAATTGCAAAAGGGGGTTGCAGCAAAAAGAGGAGAGATTTGTTCACCTTAGAAGGATAGCTCAAGAGCATAAATGAAAAGTGTGAGAGGAAAGGGGGGTAGTCCTCTATTTATACTTTTAGGCTAGGGTAGGGTAATAAAAATTATTAAATAAAATAACAATTAAAATAACATGTTTAATTAATATAAATATTAATTAAACATGTTATAATTAAAATATTTAATTTATAATTTCACATTAACCCCTAAGGCAAAAACAAAACCCCAAAACCATAAGCAAGGGTAAAGGGGGGGTTTAGGAAGGGGTGACTTGGTGGCAATACTTGTCCATTCATTCTCAAAGTGACCTTTTTAATTTTATCATCATTTCATATGGGATACATCCCTCATGTGGTCATATCCACCTTCAAGGAGGGACATATACCAAAAATACCTGATCAAAAATCAAGTTGCCCCCAGAACATTTTTGGGGTCTTATCCACCAAGGTACAAGACCAAGGATCAACCCATGTCTCGGGCATGGGTACCCTGGACCATGTCCAGGGGCCCTAGACATATCTAGGGGCTTTAACTGCTTGGTCCCAGACCAAGAACCCCAATCATATATTGGGGGCCCTCCTAGGGGTCTTTACTGCTTGGTCCCAGACCAAAAACCCCAGTCATCTACTAGGGGGCCCTCTCAAGGGTCTTTTTCCATGGAACTGACTGTTTGGTCCCAGACCAAGAACCCCAGGAGTGCACTGGGGGCCCTAGATATCGGCTAGGGTCTTTTCCATCCTCCCAAAGAATGGCTCTTGCAGCTGGTACAAATTTAACACTCCCTCTCAGTAAGAGAGGCATTCTCAGCTACACTAAGCTTTTCATGAAAGTATACAAACTTTTTCAAAGACAGTGGCTTGGTAAAAATATATGATGTATGTTCTGTTGTCAGAACATACTGAATGCTGAGAACGTTCTTCTGAACCATGTCCCGGACATAGTGACATCTCATCTCAATGTGTTTCGATCTGTCGTGAAACACTGGATTCTCAGTGAGCTTTATACATCTCTGATTGTCACAGTGAATGACTGTGGGTTCAAGCTCTGAACTGAACAAGTCTGAGAGTAGCTTCCTGAGCCACACTGCTTCTCTACCAGCAGCACTGGCAGCAATGTATTCTGCTTCTGCAGTGCTTTGGGCTATGGAGCCTTGTTTCCTGTTGGACCAAGAAATCATTGTCGAACCCAAACTGAAGCAATATCTGGAATTTCTCTTCTGATCCACTGTACTTCCCATCCAATCTGAATCTGTAAAACCATGGAGCATTACACCTCCACTGGAGGTGTATCTGAGACCATAAGCTATAGTTCCCCGAACATATCTCATAATATGTTATATAGAAATCATATGTATATGCTTTGGTTCACACATGAACTGACTAAGAGCATTTACCACATAACAGATGTCTGGTCTCGTATGTACGAGATACATCAAAGATCCAATGATCTGCCGATATAAGGTGGGGTCTTCTGGATCTGAACCTGTAAATTGATCTTGTAGTTTCTTTAGGTTAGAGATCATTGGAGTTGTCATGAACTTGCAGTCCATCATGCCAAATATACAAAGTACATCAACTGCATATTTACCCTGTGAGAGAAAGATCTATCCTGGTTTATGTCAAACCTCCAAGCCCAAAAAATAGTGCATGAGCCCCAAGTATTTCATTTCAAACTCTGCAGAAAGCTCCCTCTTAGTCTGAGCTATCAATTTTTCCTCTCCAATGAGGAACAGATCATCCACATATAAGACTAGGATAACTGGATGATTTTGAACAATCTTTATATAAAGATTTGGATCTGCTATGCTCTTGGATAATCCAAGACTGTGTAGAAAATTGTCTATTCTACCATACCAAGCTCTCGGAGCTTGTTTCAACCCATACAGGGATTTCTTGAGTTTGCACACATGAGATCTTTTATCATGTATCATGAAACCTTCAGGTTGTTCAATATATACTTCTTTCTCAACTTCACCGTTAAGAAAAGCAGTCTTAACGTCCATCTGGTGCCCTTTGGAACTGAATGTTTTTCTTCTTCTTTCAATATTTCCCGACACCAAGCTGGTTTCCTTTTAGCAGGAGGTATCTCTATTGGAAACTCAATAGTATCCCTTGAGGGTCCATTAAAAGTTCTGAGGTTTCCTCCCTCTGCTCATCTAGAAGAGGAGAGTCTGAAGGATCGAGTGATGGAGCTTCCTGCTCCTATGAATCACATGGAAGTTCTCTGGCCCGACGAAAAGTTGTTTCTTCATGAAAAGTCACGTCTATGCTTACTTCGATGAACTTTTGACCAGGGATATAAATCCTGTAAGCTTTTGAGGTCTCATTGTATCCCACAAAAGTTCATTTCTTACCGGAGGGCTCTAGTTTAGTCCTCTTCTCTTTTTGAATGTGTATATAGACTGGACTACCAAAGATTCTTAAATGATCAACTAAGGGCTTACATCCAGTGAAAACTTATTCAGGATTTTTTGCTTCAAGGGCTTTGTGAGTACATCTATTCTGAATCTAGACTACAATACTGGCAGCCTCAGCCCAAAGTGATAGAGGTAAGTTTTGATCATGCATCATAGCCCTGGATGCTTCACAGATAGTTCTATTCTTTCTTTCAGCAACCCCATTTTGTTGAGGGTTGTATGGCACAGTTAGCTCCCTCTTAATTCCAGAAGCCCGACAAAGTTCGTCGTATTTGAAGGAGTCAAATTCTTTACCATTATCTGTTCTGAAAACTCGGATGTGTCATCCTGTTTGATTTTCAACAAGATTCTTGAAATCTTGAAATCTGCTAAAAGATTCATCTTTAGTTTTTAAGAAATAAATCCAAGTTTTACGCGAACAACCATCAATAAAAATGATATAATAAATACAACCATTCATAGACGGTGTAGACATGGGCCCACAAAGATCATAATGAATTAAATCCAGAATTCCATTTGATTTTCTATTACTGAGAGGATAGGGTTTCTTTATGTTATTACCAAGTGAACAACCTTTACAAACACTATCATGCTCAAGAGAAAATACTGGCATACCTTTCACTATCTTTTGCAAACCTGGAAGTGCGTTGTAGTTGAGATTTCCAAGTCTCTTGTGCCAAAGCTCGCAGGGATTGATCATCTCATGAACTAGAGCTTGAACAACCTAACCTGAAATCTTATAAAGTCCACTCTCACGAGTTCCAATGGTTATAGCAGTACTTAAATCTTTATTTGAGGACCACAAAAGGGCCTTCCCTTTGGAGAAAGCTACTGAGTAACCTTTACTTTCTAAAACTGGAACAAAGATTAAATTTTTCTTTAGACCAGGTACATAAATAATTTCATCAATGTGAAATATATTACCTGAGTGAAACCGGAAAGAGGTAGAACCAAAACCTTTTATGTCATAGGTGCCATCATCACCTAGTTTAACCTTTGCCTTGAATTTCTTGTCTTGATAGTTTGCAAGGTTTTGTTTGAAGCATGTCATGTGTCTGGAAGCACAGTTGTCTATTAGCCAAATCTCCTCTGACTTGGTGATAGTGTTGGAAAGAGATGAGATGAGATAATATTCCTTATGTTGTTCTTGCTCTTTGGTGGTAGCCCTGGTTTGTCTTCTTTGAGGCTCCTCTTGGGGTTTAGCCTCTTCAGTGGCAACTGAGGCTTGGAATCTTCCTCTTCTTTTCTGTTGAAAGGGAGGACTCATGCAATCTCTTGCATAATGTCCTAGCTTATTGCAGTTAAAACATTTAACTTTAGATAAATGAGGATTGAGATGAGATAGCTTACCTTGGGTTTTCTTACCTTTGCCTTTTGATTTAGGGAACTTCTTCCATTTCTTGGTATTTGTTGCGAGGGCATGATCTTTCAGAATTGAATAGTCATTTTTGTTGTTTAGTCTTACTTGTTCTTCTAAGCAGTCATGCCACAATCTTTCAAAATTAGGTTGGGATTCTCTTCCATTCATGGATGCAAGAAAAACTCCCCAAGCATCAGGAAGTCCATCAAAAGATGTTTGAAAAAGGTCATCATCATCTACAGGAACTCCTATTGCAATAAGATGATCTTTGGTTTGAGCAATTTTGGAGAAGAAGGTGGCAATTGTATCATCCTTTCCCATTTTCAAAGTACGTAATTGTTTCTTCAAAATTCTTTTCTGAGTAGGTGCCTTCTTTTCATACAGGTTTTCCAAAGTATCAAAACAATCTTTGGCAGTCCTTAGATGACCAATGATGGGCATCATGTTGTCCTTGATAGAATCAAAAATTGTTCTTTTAGCCTTGGTTTGTTTCCTTTTATATGTTTCCCTTGCTGTGTTTGTGGTAGGTTCTTCAATCTCCCTAGAGATAAACTCTTCTAGATCATTCTCTTCAAGAATGTTCATTATTATGTATTTCCAAGAATTAAAGTTTGCAGCCCCTACAAGTCTATCTTCAGATTTAACTGTTGAGGAAGCCATGCTTAGATCTAAGTTAGTTCAGATGGTTGATCTCTACAAAACAACCCTAACAAAGTGGATCTGTGTAGTCTCAAGATTAAATCCTTGAGCTCTCTTCACACCCTTATCTCTGATACCATGTTAGAAATAGAGAAATAAAGCAGAGTAGTTACTGTCTTAAAAAATTTAGAGAGAACAGTAGAGATCTGAACTAAAACGAGTCTTTAAAACAAAAAAAATAAGTGTGTAGAATTTCATTCTGAACATAGAGAGTTCATAGATAAGCCATTTCCAAATAGATTACAGATCTGAACAGTAGGTAGGCAGATCTAGATAAATGGCAAACAGTTATAAACCATAAAAACAAATCTAGAAGGTGAAATAGTCAGATCTAAATAATAGGAAAATCTAGTTAAATTGATGACAGATTTCAATCATTGGATCTATTATAGATCATACAAGAACTGACAAATCTAACTAGGAGAAACGATATATATTTATATAGATCAAGGACTCAAAAACACATTTAAAGTTCAGATCTGATATGGATCTATCACATAAGAAAACCTTTAAAACAGAGAACTAATGAGCTGAACAGGTTACTTACCTTGCCTTGTAGTTTTACCTCTGAAGGATTCACAGCCACACATAAGGGATGTAATACATCTTGTAGTTATGCTCAGAAAAAATTAGGATCATAGATCTACCATGTAGGCTAGATCTTTTTCCAAGAGATGAATAAAGTTTCTTGCCACCAATGAAGAGATCAACACTTAAATACCCCACGGAATTTCTGAGATCAAACCCTCACCCATGTTGAACAAACCCTCACGCAAGATAGAGTTCACAAGCATCTTGAAAGGGGGTCGTGGCTCAAGGATAAAGGGACCGGATCTATGTTGGAGGGTCACGGCTCAAACTGAACAACATAAGAGAAGGAGATGGAAACCTTTGAGGAAGGTCTGAGGACTGTAGCAGCTCCAATCCTCAACAGACAAGAATAGCCACATAAAGCAGCCCAAACTGTCACTAAAACTCAATCAGTGTTGCAAAAGGGGGGTTGCACTACCACATCACAGCAAAAAAGCCTCAAAGGGGGCCAAGCTACCACAGAAAAATACTCCAACAGCAAATAGCCTCAAAGGGGGTCGAGCTACCACAGAAAATACTCCAACAACAATTGCAAAAGGGGGTTGCAACAAAGAGAGAAGAGATCCACTCACCTTAGAAGGATAGCTCAAGAGCATAAATGAAAAGTGTGAGAGGAAAGGGGGGTAGTCCTCTATTTATACTTTAAGGCTAGGGTAGGGTAATAAAAATTGTTAAATAAAATAACAATTAAAACAACATGTTTAATTACTATAAATATTAATTAAACATGTTATAATTAAAATATTTAATTTATAATTTCACATTAACCCCTAAGACAAAAAAAAAACCCCAAAGACATAAGCAAGGGTAAAGGGCGGGTTTAGGAAGGGGTGACTTGGTGGCAATACTTGTCCATTCATTCTCAAAGTGACCTTTTTAATTTTATCATCATTGCATATGGGATACATCCCTCATGTGGTCATGTCCACCTTCAAGGAGGGACATATACCAAAATTACCTGATCAAAGATCAAGTTGTCCCAGAACATTTCTGGGGTCTTATCCACCAAGGTACAAGACCAAGGATCAACCCATGCCTCAGGCATAGGTACCCTGGACCATGTCCAGGCACCCTAGACATATCTAGGGGCTTTAACTGCTTGGTCCCAGACCAAGAACCCCAGTCATATATTGGGGGCCCTCTCAGGGGTGTTTACGGCTTGGTCCCAGACCAAGAACCCTAGTCATATACTGGGGGCCCTCTCAAGGGTCTTTTTCCATGGCATTGTTTGGTCCCAGACCAAGAACCCTAGGAGTGCATTGGGGGCCCTAGATATTGTCTAGGGTCTTTGCCATCCTCCAGGAGAATGGCTCTTGCAGATGCTACAAATTTAACACCTAATCCTGGGCTTCGAGGGTGAGTGACCGCAATGAATAGGAGACGTTGATAATTCTTATAAACTATTGATTAGGATCATGCACACAATGGGTATGTCAAGGAAAAACGGTGAGCTAAGATAACAATATAGCCATATAGATGCAAATCCATGAACATCACAGATAAGTATTGTGTTATATTATGAAATCTTTCCTCTTGAATTTTTCACAACAATACGATGTTTTCACGTGAAACTGTGATTAATATGCTTGTTGTCCAAAATTATTGAAGGCTGGTGACAAAGGCCAAGGGTCTGGAAAGGACCTAACCAGGAAAGAGGATCAAGTTTCTGAAGTAGTTGAATGACAAAGGCATGACAGGTGTTACTGAGAAAGAACATCGAGGATGATTTTCATTTTAAGGGGGAGGGGATTGAAATACCCTTGTTTTCCCCAACTTCTAATTAATCATTAATTATGATTACCATGCTATGGCATGTGAAAAATGTAAATGTATTATTGTTTATATTTCCAATATCACTAGAGGAAAGAGTGAGGAAACTGTAGAGAGGGTTCATTATGTCAAAATGACCCAAATTTTCTTTGTTGAAATAATAAGCCTCATCCTGATCCCAAGGAAAAATCAGTTAATGAGAAAAGGACTGGTGATTGAATAATCAACTACCCCAATGAATGGAAGCATGGAGGGTCTGGTTGAGGAGACAGAAAATTGTCAGCCCGAAGTACCACAGAGTGTAGTTTCCTTCAGGTCGAGATTGACCCGAGTTCCTTCTGACAGAAGGAAGAGGACATGTCCATAACCTTCTTGGGGAGGAAAAATGCGTGCAAGAATACACACAAAGGCAGACAATAAGGAGATCATGACCACAGGGGGTTGTGCGACCTTGATATGCTGAGAGAAATATGAGAGCGCGTGAGGATCTCCAATTCAGAGAAGAAATGAGGGATTAAATTTTTCTGGTTACAGGAGAGAACAAAAAGAGGACTCCTCAAAGATGAGGGTCGTGAGCTTGATGTCAAGGAAGCATATGATAAACTTCGCAGAGGTTGGGACATAGAGATAATATCTCAGAAACTGCAGGCGTTTCCCCTAGTGATATCATGGCTTGGCACGGGGGCAGCCAGAGTGCTAAGAGTGAATGCCTCTCAGCCTATGGTTGGGTGGAGAAGTGAACACCCATAGTCATTTGGATGATTGTCACTCCTAATAGATAAGTATTCTCATACCCTATGAAATTGAACTATAACTATAAATTAAGGTTGAATATCCTGTGAACATTTGAGGGATGTGCATGCTTGTTTGATGATTAGACTATTTTTCTTTATTTTTCTTGATTTGTGTTTAATAAAGTAAGGAAATATATGGTTTGAACATGATTTGTATACATAAATGCTTGAGCCCCCTGTAGTGGTTCAAATTAAAGAAAATAAATTGTGATTTTGTTGACCATAGGCACAGTTTCATGTATGCATGTCTATACTTCCAGTTGTTTTGGGTCTCATGTAAAAAGGGTCTTTTAAGCTTAGCAAAGGTAGTGTGAGGGTGCACAGAGCCTATGTAAGTTGTGTAGAGGTTAAGAACCCTCTAAGTTCTAAATTACAGGAGAAGCACAAGAAGTGTGCCCACACTTCATTCAAAGTATTTGCAAGCTCAAAAGGTATAACGCTCATAGAATGCATACCAAGGATGCAGCCTATGAAAACCACGATTTAAATCCCTTGTTGAAGGGAAGTGGAGCCGCGAAGTACAGAAGAATCCACAGCAACTGTTAATCTGGCTGCAAGGATAGATTTGGGTTGTTGGATCATACCCAAAAGGAGCTAGCCCTCCGGTAGTTCAGAACTTTGGGACTCCATAGTGTTTTGGGTGATGGACCTCAGGAGTTAAAACCGTCAAAGGTTCAGACCTACGAAGTCACCTGGTTAATAAATATTACTAATTACATTAAGTTGTGATTAACGTAATCTAAATGGGTCTCCTTCGAAACTCCGGGACTTCCGAAGTTGAAGAGGAGAATGAGTTGGAGAGTGTAGCCCTGGACTTGTTAATATCTCATATGACCATGACTCAGAACCTCTCGCTATGCCCCAAAGGAACTATGCTACCTGAACTTTCGGACCCTGACCCTCCATGGAAAAAAAACAGTGTAACAACAAAATACCTTTGAATGTCGAATTCATGAAACGACGAGGACGGTCGATTCGAGGATACTTCAGGATCTCTCTTTAGACCATTGGATCTAGACTGTGGTTAGTCCGGTGTTGACCACTTCAGGAGTAAAAAGGAAACTAAACAGCAAAACCCCCATATGCCGAAGTCACGAAGCAATGACAACCATCGATTTGAGGACACTTCGGGACCTCTCTTTTGACCATTGGATCTAGACCATGGTCAATCCAGCGTTGACCACTTTGGGAGTAAAAAGGAAACTAAATCGAAAAAACCCTGAACATCGAAGTCACGAAGAGATGAAGGTCGTAGATCTAAGGATCCATGTGGATCTATCTTGACCATTGGATAGAGGATATTGGAAGGTCAATTGGAGGTAGTTCAGGACTTCGGAGCTTCGGGAAATTATGTTGGTAGTAGAAGTAGTATGTTCCCGGAGACTATCACCCTGTAGTGACGTGGCATGATGACGTCACCTAGTGTGACGTGGACCCATATTATGTGTGCCACATGTCATCCTGATTCATGTTTTTCATATACCTTATGTGCCAAATGGAACTTGACATGTGTCACCCATCGATTGGGCCATGTGTCATCTCTATATTTTTTCACATGTCACCCTCGGTGCATAGTTTCTTGATCTAATGGCTAATGGGATCCTGGGAGTTCAGAAATTTGAAACTCTGAGAGGCTTAGGTGGTTAGAACATATGCTCCAATAGGGACGAAGGTCGAAGCTACGTGGCAGGAACTCGGTACTTTGGGATAGTTGGGATACCACGACAATATCGTTAAAGTGGTTGAAGACCCTGATCCACCAATTCCTATCTCGTTGTTCAATGTGAAACCACGTGTAAGTGTGGACCCTGCGGGAGTCCGGGATTCCGGCACATTGGAGAAATAGAAAAAATAAGTAAAAAGGGGCAAAGGCCCGGACCAATCTCTCGCTTCCCCATGTTCTAATGTTTTAAGCATAAGAAATTAAATGACTGGGACCCTCTCTGGAACTCTAGCGTTCGGCAGAATTGGGTTTATTCAAAAATTCATGACGAGGAACTTTCGTCGAAGTCCGGAGACTTAGGCATTAACTAATATTAATAACCCTAAGTTCCCTTGGAGATTTAGTAAGGAGTGGGATTTCGCTATGTTAATGATTAATTAACTTAGTATGCCATTAGGAGATATACAAATGTCAACTCCTGGTTTGAAGAGTCTTCGTATAAAATGATGATATAGAGTGTCCGGTGGCAGGAAGCCACGTGGTTGTGAGAGACTCTAGTCAATGAAGGCTTAAAGAAATTTGAAGGGCCATAACTTGCAATCCAAAATGCATATCTGGACAAATTTATAGCCGTTGGAAAACCCTCATCGAACCGAAGACAATGGAACCCTAGTTATAGGGATTTTAGGTGATTGAGCAAAGTGAAATTTTGATGCTCCATCCCTTAAAAAGGTACTTTAGGGGTCCGGTGTATGACGGAGTGGTATCAGAGTGGGCAACAACACTTAGCCTGCTTGGACTCATGAAAGAGAAAAGTGATTATTTTTCTTTCTTAGAAATCTTTAAGGGAGAGGGCACCCTTCCCTACCCTATCTAGTAGAGCATGATTCAAACACAGGCCTGGATGGGTTGGAGAACGGTCATAAGAGTAGTTTACCAAGGCTAAGATGAGCATATTGAGAGTATTACTGTCGTATGGAAATTATTTGCATAAGTTCCTCGAGGAGAAGGATGCAAATTAAAATTTAGTTGGGATTTTACCCAACGAGATTGAATCATGCTAGACTGTGGCAGAAGAAGCCTATCATTTCTTTCGGAGAAATTATAGCTAATCCTACAAAAGTGGGATTATGTCGAGGGGATTTAATAATAAAACTTGAATGCAAATGGCATAAACTTGTTTTAAGGAATACTTGAGTCCAGAAGGAAAATGGACTGAATAGGTGGCAGGAATTGCCTAAAAAGTGGGCTTATGAAGCCTTTGTTAATTAAAAGTGTTGGTTAAAGGAAGGATTTGGAATTGGGAGAAAAATCCTCCATGTCTAGAGGCCTTATTGGAGTAGGTGAGATCAACCTACTTGACCTATTATAACTAAAAAACTTCCTACTGGGATAATCTCTCTTTGTAAAATAAAAGAAGTCATGAGGACTGAGAATGAACCTCATGGAAAAAGTGAAATGACATGAGCAAGTTCAAAAGATCATGGTTGTGTTAGGGAATTTTGTATCCCTATTAACTTAAGGGTGTGTCTAAGCGAGAGGAATGGGTCTGGTAACCATTTTTTGAAAAGGGAGAGCATGTGCAACTCTCTGGATCTGAAGGAAACTGAGAAACAAAGTTGTTTCTGGGTGCGGGCATTGGTTGGCAACGTTTTTCTAATCAAGTTGATAAACGGAGCTGTAGAAATATGGAGTGATTGAGTGATCAATCAGAGAAGCCTCCCTTGCTTGGTGGATAGAAAACCAATCCGCCAAAATTCATGTGGGAGGAGTAGAGTGGCCTTCATCCCTGACTGTTGTTGAACAGAAGGAAGAATTATTGGTGTAATGGTTAAGTTTGATCTACATTTACATCCTATCTTTTGTTTTAATGAGAATAGGCAAAAAAACTAGAACCTATACAAAAGTTTAAAAGGAAAGAGATGGACTTTCTACCCAAGACTAATTATGATCTAGAAATGCTCTATAGTTCTGTATTAAAATACTTAGTAAGTAACATACTTCGAAATTGTATTTGGGCTTTAAGAAAATAGTCCAAATGTTATTAGATATTAAAAATCATTATAAATGAGGTAAAATGGTTAATGAAATGTTAATCCTAAATGTGTTAAGGGAAGTGTTGGAGCACTTCTAGATGACTAATGGGTTAGATTGACATACAGAGGTGGATGGTATCCATATAAGGTATGCCTTGATATGCTCAAGTAGTGGTGAGAGGGAATCCAGAAAAGGATTTCCTTGATAAAAGCGTATGTTAACCAAAAATGGTTTAAGGCATGGAAGAGAAGTTTGATAAGTTGTCTTGTTGCCTTGGGAATTGTTGGAGTTTCCCATATAATATTTATGGGCTATTGAATAATTTTATAATACCAAAGGAAATAATACTTTCACGTTGGTTGTTGTCATATGGAAAGAGGTACATAGTTATGACTATGTATGTTAAACTTTCCATTCGGATATCATGCAAATGACGGCAAGCTATCAACTGAGAGGGAAGCTCAGTGTTGAGTGTCTTTATAATACTTGTTATAAGAATGGTAGTAAGATCCTTGGGATAAGGATCTGGAAGTCTAATATGTCCATGTGTATGAATTACATGGAAAGGGGGCAAGCAATGAGCTTGCACGATGAATTTTTAGTTGTGTTTATTTATGCATGAGTTCATGGATTTAATGCATCGTACAGTTGTTTGATATAAGGACTGGTATTAAGACTGAATAGATATGAATGAAGGATGTTAAACATGCAAATGATGCACATGTTAGATGTATGAGTGAAATGTAAGGCAAGAATTTCACTTTCCAATATTGAATTAATACCATGGATGCATGGTTGACTCTATTCTAAAGAGTCATGAAAGTTTTGTTTTGAATGATAGTTTGAGGGGAATGTGCTCCATTCCCTCAAGAAATGCTAGTATAAATAGATGAAAGAGTAAATGAAAAAGAATGCCATGTTGTCATGATAAGAGGCAACATGATTATGCCTTTGAGAATCGCATGAGAATGATTGTGAACAATCATGAATTGAATGATTTTAAAGTAAAGATGTATGTGAGTTGTGAAATATACATATGGTAGCTACACATAGGCTTATGGTTATGCATGTGGTTAAGTACATCATGGATGTAAGTTAAAAAAACAAGAAGTATGTGTGGATAAATAAGTTGGATGCATAACAAAGATGCATGTTTATATTCCTTATGGAATATTTGGTAAATAGTTGAAGCTAAATCAAGGTTGAGGCCATCAAAGATAGCGATGGATATGCAATAAGGAAGTTGCATGCCAAAGGATTTCCTTGTGAAGGAGTTGTCTAAAGACTCTGTCGGGAGAACAAAATCACAACCTTAATGACTATTGAGAATTAAGCAGTGAGCTACAAGCCTATTTATATAAGAATCCTCAATTACATTCTAAAACAAAATGTATGAGTGGAAGACTAACAAATGAATGTTGACCATTCTGATAAATGAATGGTAATGTGCAGAATGCACAGGTTCATGATTCATTATGAACAAAAAGTTTGTTATTGGAGCATGTTGATGTATCCAATAAGTTAGGGTGAGCCTAAACAAGGCTACTCAAGGAAAAGAGTATGGAGATCCCAATAGGGAGTAAATTGCAGAAGCAAAGAAGAAGAAAAAAAGGAGGAATATTTCTCTCACCTTAAAACTCGGAATTGCTTAATAGAGTTGTAATCCTTAAAAGAATAGTTGTGGAGACAAGTACAGTTGGTAAAAGGGAAAATGAAAAAACATGTATAAACTTGGTTAAACCCATGAATGGGTAAGGGCACTGAGGCCTTGGAGTAACTCAGCTAGATTGAAAAATCTCAGGTTGTGTAGAAGGAGTTGGAAAAAAAAAGGGAAGAGCCCTTAACTCCTTTCTTGTTGTAAATTATGTTTTCTCTAGGATGAGAAATCGGTGTGATAATGAAAATAAATGTTTTGACACCATAGTAATGATGATTGTGTGATTATAAAAACAATTGAGAATTGTTTGTGTTGTATCATGAAAACATTAAGGATAATGTGATGAAGTGCATAAAGATATGCTAGGACATATCTAAAATTGGTTTATTGATTGGAATGTTATGATACATGCATTTTTATTTTGCGTGAAGACTAATATAATTGGGATGTATGTCATGTGTAGAAAGAATTTGAAATTGTTGGGAAAGACAGTTACCAATGGTAGAAAACCTCAAAGTAGAGGATGAATGTGAGAAGGTTGTTGTTGAAAGATTGTTGAGGGGACTTTGGCATCCCCAAGAAGCACTACTCATGAGATAAAAATCAGAAAAAAGGGTACTAGCAGCCAGAACAGGTATAAAATGTTCATGCATGTATGGCGTAAGGTATGAAGGGATTTGGTAAGAATCCCTTCTGAAAATATTTCATTATCTTACTAATATGAAAATAATTTTGAGTGGCTATTGTATGCTATTGTTACCGAAACATGGTAAGATTCAGGAAAGAAGAATCTGAATAATTGAGAGAGGAAGTCTATTCTAGTCAAGGATGAGTTATAATCCTTGCAAGAAAATGCATGAGTAAGGAGTACCATGGGTACAATCACCAATCTAGGGATATTGGGAATAAAGGTGCTCATAGTTAGCACATTGCATGGAATGCATTGAGGAAATGCATGATTGCATAAGAGGGAACACAATGGATTTCCCATTAAAGAAGGAGGACCTTCCAATACTCTACTTGAATTTTATAGGTGTTAAAGAAAAGATAATTTTGGGTGGCCATGAGTGTTGACACCCTGGTTACTAATGAAGGAAAAATGCTTGGGTCCATTCAAGAGAAAATTTTAGTTTCATATGCGTTGATTTGGGATCATGATCATCCTGTAGCAGGAAGCATAGTCATGTTGTAAGAGTGAATGAGAATGATTAAACCTATGGTTAAGAGTTTGGTTGAGCTCCAACACACCATGTTAAAGTGCTTGTAATAAGTATGGAAATCTTGAACTTAATTTAAGGGTACATTGGGTATGAATGTGGCCACGAATATTGGCACGTTGATTAAAGTCAACTGATATTTGACTTGCATTTAGAAAATTTGGTATGTCGAAAGGATGCATACGTAAATAATAATATTTAATTTTTCTCTGTACCCTTGAATAGATGAAAATGACTTGGAATGTTAGTATGCATGATTTTGAAAATATAATGTGCATAAAAACTAACAATTTGTTTGGCTAAGGAATGTTGAAATGGTAGGAAGAAAAGGGTCTTGGATATGGCAGTGTTGTAATCCCATAAGGAAGACCAATTTCCTATTGAGACAAAATGCAAGAATGGTATTTCCTTTTTGAGAAAGAGGATCAATATTTCTGAAGCAATTGAATGACAAAGTAATGACAGGTGTTACTGAGAAAGAACGTTGAGGACGGTGTACCTTTTAAGGGGAGGGGATTGTAATACCCATGTTTTCCCTAGCTTGTAATTAATCAATAATTATGATTACCATGCTATGGCATGTGAAAAATGTAAATGTATTATTTTTTAGATTGTCAATAATTGAATGTGGGGGTGAAGCCTTGAAGTATTGGCCATGATATCACTAGAGGAAAGAGTGAGGAAATTGTAGAGAAGGTTCATTATGTCAAAATGACCCAAATTCTCTTTTTTGGAATAATAAGCCTCATCTTGATCCAAAGGAAAAATCAGTTAATGAGAAAAGGACTAGTGGTTGAACAATCAACTACCCTAATGAACGGAAGCATGGAGGGTTTGGCTGAGGAGACAGAAAATTGTCAACCCGAAGTACCACAAAGTGCAGTTTCTTGCAAGCCCAGATTGACCCGAGTTCCTTCTAACAGAAGGAAGAGGATAGGTCCAGAACCTTCCTGGGGAGGAAAAAGGTGTGTAAGAATACACACAAAGGTAGACAAGAAGGATACCATGCCCATAGGGGGGTGTGTGACTTGGATATGTTGAGAGAAAGATGAGAGTGCGTGAGGATATCCAATTCAGAGAAGAACTGAGGGATTAAATTGTTCTCGTTACAGGAGAGAACAGAAAGAGGACTCCTCAGAGATGAGGGTCACAAGCTTGATGTCAAGGAAGCATTTGATAAACCTCTCAGAAGTTGTAACAGAGAGAGAATATCTATGAAATCGTAGGAGTTTCCCCTAGTCATATCATGGATTGGCACGGGGGTGTCCAGATTGCTAAGAGTGAATGCCTCTGAGCCTACGGTTGGGTGGAGAGGAAAACACCCACAGTCAGTTGGATGGATTCCACTTGTAATAGATAAGTATTCTCATACCCTGTGAATATGAACTGTAACTGTAAATTAAGGTTGAATATATTGTGAACGTTTCAGGGATGTGCATGCTTGTTTGATTATTAGATTGTTTTTATTTATTTTGTTTGATTGTATATTTAAGCAAGTAAGGAACTATATGGTTTGAACATTATTTGTACACGTAAATGCTTGAGCCCCTTATAGTGGCTCAGATTAAAGGAAATAAACTGTCATTTTTTTTACCATAGACACAGTTTCATGTATGCATTTATATACTTCCATTTGTTTTGGGTCTCCTGGAAGAAGGGTTTGTTAAGATCAGGAGAGGTAGTGTGAGGGTGCACAGAGCCTATGCAAGTTTTGTAGAGGTTAAGAACTATCTAAGTTCTAAATTTTAGGAGAAGCTCAAGAAGTGCGCCCACACTTCATTCGAAGTATTTGCAAGCTTAGAATGTATAACGCTCGTAGAATGCAGACCAATGCCGCATCCTATGAAAACCATGGTTTAAATCCCTTGTTGAAGGGAAACAAAGCTGTGAAGTATAGAAGAAGCCACAACGGTGGTTGATATGGCTGCAAGGATAGATTTAGGCCATTGGATCATACCCAAAAGGAGCTAGGCCTCCGGGAGTTCAAAGCTTCGAGACTCGAGATTGTTTTGGGTGATGGACCTCACGAGTTAAAATCGTCGAAGGTTCAGACCTACGAAGTCACCTGGTTAATAAATATTATTAATTACATTAAGTTGTAATTTACGTAATATAAATGGGTCTCCTTCGGAACTCCAGGACTTCATAGGTCGAAGAGGAGAATGAGATGGAGATCATAGATCTAGACTTGTTAATATCATGTATGACCATGACCCGGAACCTCTCTCTATTCCCCAAAGGAACTATGCTACAAAAACTTCAGGACCCCGACGCTCCGGGAAAACAAACAATGTAACAACAAAAGACCTATGAATGTCGAAGTCACGAAGCGACAAGGACCTTCGATTCGAGGATACTTCGGGATCTCTCTTTTGACCATTGGATATAGACCATGGTTAGTCCAGCATTGACCACTTCGTGAGTAAAAAGGAAACTAAAGAGAAAAACCCATGAATGTTGAAGTCATGAAGCAACGAGGATCGTCGATTCAAGGATACTTCGGGACCTCTCTCTTGACCATTGGATCTAGACCGTGGTCAGTCTGGCGCTGACCACTTTGGGAGTGAAAAGGAAACTAAAAAACAAAACCCCCTGTACGTTGAAGTCGCTAAGTGATGAAGCCCGTAGATATAAGGATCCATGTGGACCTATCTCGACCATTAGATAGAGGATATTGGAAGGTCGGTTGGAGGGAGTCTGGGACTTCGAAGATCCAGGCAATTCTGCTGGTAGGAGAAGCAGGATGTTCCTGGAGACTTTCATCCTAGAGTGAGGTGGCATGCTCACGTCACCTAGGGTGACGTGAAACCATATTATGTGTGCCACATGTCATCCTGATTATTGCGTTTAACAGACCTTATGTGCTAAATGGAACTTGACACTTGTCACCCATCGATTGGGCCACATGTCATCTCCATATTTTTCCATATGTCACCCCTGGTGCATAGTTCCTTGACCTAATAGATAATGGGACCCCGGGACTTCGGGAGTTCGGAACTCCGAGAGGCTTAGGGCGTTAGAACATATGCTCCAATAGGGTCGAAGGTCGGAGCTATGTGGCAGGAACTCGGGACTTCGGGATAGTTGGGATACCGAGATGCTATGGTTAAAGTGGTCGAAGGCCCTGATCCATCGGTTCCTATCTCATCATTCAATGCGCAACCACTTGTAAGTGTGGACCCCATGAGAGTCCAGGAATCCGGGACTCCAGGACGTTGGAGAAAAAGAAAAAATAAGTAAAAAGGGTCGAAGGCCCAGACCAATCTCTCGCTTCCCCATGTTATAATGTTTTAAACATAAGAAATTAAATGAGTGGGACCCTCTCCGAAGCTCCGGCGTTCAGAAGAATTGGGTTTATTTACAAATTCATGACGAGGAACTTTCGCCGAAGTCCGGAGACTTAGGCATTAACTAATATTAATAACCCTAAGTGCCCCTGGAGATTTAGTAAGGAGCGAGATTTTGCTATGTTAATGATTAATTAAATTAGTAGGCCTATAAGAGATAGACAAATGTCAACTCCTAGTTGGGAGATTCTTCGTATACTATGATGATATGGAGTGTCGGGTGACAGGGAGCCACGTGGGTGTCACGTGTCTGTGAGAGACTCTAGTCAATGAAGTCTTAAAGAACTTTGAAGGGCCATAACTTGCAATCCAGAACGCATATCTAGAAAAATGTATAGTCGTTGGAAAACCTTCATCGAATTGAAGACAATGGGACCCTAGTTACAGGGATTTGAGGTGATTGAGAAAAGTGAAATTTTGATGCCCCATCCCTTAAAAAGGTACTTTAGGTTTCAAGTGTGTGACACAAAGAGGATAGGAAAAATAATTGATCACAAAGATAGGTTGATCTATGTCAAAGTAAGTTGTAATGACCATAAATATAGCATACTCGATAAATGTATGTTAATACTGATAAGACTAAGATCATGATTATTAAATCCAATATGATCACCTATGATACCTTCGTATATGACTACAACAAATTGGAATAAGTGAATTCATATATCTTGGTATTGATATTTACCACAAGCTCAACTGGAATTATAGCATTGAGAAAAGGATTATTGGAGGATGGAAAGCTTATTATGGGCTTGAAAACAATTGTAAATCAACCGATCTTTGGAGTTGGAATAAGAAGAAAATCCTCTTTGAGACTCTTGTTACACCTGTTATTCTTTATGGATGTGAATTCTGGGGATGTAGTATCTCTCGAGAATCCTAGAGAAATATAGAGAAAATAAAAAAGAAATTTATAACTTATAATCTCAAAATTAAAGGAAATACGCACTATCCCATCCTCCTCATAGAAACGAGCCTCTCCCCCATTGAGAGCACAGCTATGACTAGATACCTAATGTATAAGAACAAGTTAAATAACATGGAATACAAGAGGCTTCCTAAAATTGCTTCAAATTGGAGTCGTAACCACCATCGACTCAAGCGAGGATGGCATAAAGATGGCAGGTCTTGGCTAAACTATTGGGGAATCATGGAAGACACCATTTTGCAGAATAAAGATACTATTAAAAATATCGTCAAATCAAAATTTAAGGAGAAAATGTGGTGTGATAAAGAGTTAGAGGAAAAAAAAAAAAGGTATTATAAGGATGTAATAAACCCTAATCTAGAAGACCAAAATTATCTATTTGTTTTGACAAGTGTAAATGTTGGCCCTCAACCAAGTTTTGAGGAAACTTTGGTCAGATTTGGCCCACTTTTGGACTTCGACATATTGGTCGAAGAAGGAGAGCCCGGGAGGAGCTGAGATCACGGATCCACCCATTTTTGAAGGTTATGTGGACCCAGTAAATGGTCATCTAGGGTTTTGTAACGGGTTTATGGGATGTCATCCCATGGGGTTTTCCCATGTTTAGGCCTTATCGTAAGGGTTTGTAAAAATATAAATAAAGAAGAATATATTGTAGAACTAGCTAAGTGAAAGTATTTTTGAGTTACTTTGTGCAAAGGAATGTATGTGCATTAAGGCTTTGTGCTCAATAGAGAGTTGGCTATGTGTAGTGAACTAGTTTTAGAAGGAGGATCTAGTTCTTAGTGCGCAGATCTCATGTCTTCTGTGAAGCTCGACTCTGTGGCTTAGTGCACAGGAGTGACTGAATGTAAGCTATCGGCAGATAATAAAGAGGCGAAGTGGTTTGTGGACGTATCCCCACCCCGAGGTGAACCACGTATATCTGGTGTCTCATGGTTTATTTTGTGCTATGTTATTTCTGTTATGAATCTACTTAGTGCTTTGATTATGTTGTGTAATAGATAGATCTTTTGTTGCATAAGTGCTCTACTTGTGTTAAGGGTAAATGAATGCTAGATTTAACTTATAATGCTAAGTGTTAAGTGCTCAGGGTATATAATCATTCATTGTTACTGCATCAATCTATCTTTGATTATGTCCTACAGTGTTAATTAAGTTAATAAACTAATGCATGTTACTTCCTAAGTGTTAATAGACTATTCTGCAAAGTGATCTTATCACAGATCTATGTCCCAGCCTGGTTACAGACACTTGTGTCCTGTAACCCCCTCCTTCTTCTACCTCGGGTGAGACTTCGCCTGCTTCGCAGGTGTTGCCAAAAGGGTCGGTAGTCGTGGTTTTGTTGGTGCATTGTAAAGCGTTGAACCTTGGGTCTGCCCCTGTGTCAACAAATGGTTTTGTTGTCGGGACTTGAAACTGTGATTCTTGCGAACTAAAGTAAAGAAAAAGAGAATATTTGTGCGTAGATCTATTGTTGAAGTGCGTAGTACTCTTCTTGACTTGCGAAGCTTTGTGCTAAGAAAGTAAGTTGTTTTGAAGAAAAGAAGATCCTAAAGAAGCAAGTTTTGTGCTTTGGCAAGAGAAAGATAAGTGAAAAAAAAAATTGTTTTGAAAGCATGAACTTAAATATGTTTAATAGATTTTGTCCTAGTCTGAAGGCTAGGGCGCAGTTGAAAGAAAGAATTGATTTGAGTAAATTTAATGGAAATGAAGAAAGATATGTTATTCCTATGCATAAATAGTCTTTGGACTAATAAGTGGATGCAGGAACCTAGAAAGAATTTTTGCAGATTGCAGGTCCAGCACTATGATCCTAGAGGATATGCATAGTATAGAAAATATTGGGGAACACTTAAGAGAAAAAGAGGATTGACTTTGTGTTATAACTGCAGAAGGTTGGGACATCTTGCTAAGGAATGTCCTGAGATAGGCCCTATTTTTCTTTGTTGTAAGATTGTTGGTCATGAGGTTGAGGATTATCCAAGGATTATTGCTAAAGTTGAAGGGATGAATATAAGACAAGAAAACTATGAAGAAAGTCAAGAGACTAGGGGCATGTTAGAAAGTCATAAAGAGAAAGGGTCAAAGGAAGTTCAGACTATGTTATTACAGTTGAAAGAAACGATGGATGTTCATAAAGATGTCAATTTACGAGAAAGCCTAAAAGAAAAATAGCACATAATTTCAAGAATAGAAGACTTCGACATAGACCGTATAGTCTTGGATGAAGAAACACAAGTGAATATTATGATAGAAGAAACTTGGGAAATTTTGGGAAAGCCTACTATGGTACCTTCTCTAGGAAGGATAGCCTTGTTTAAGGGTAAGATGATAACTTTATGTGGAAGAGTAACTACTGTACCTATTATTGTTCATGGAACATCGACTGCAGAAGAATTTGAAGTCATTAGGTTTGTTGGGAACAACGTCCATTTCTCACTTTTGTTAGGTAAGACCTGGATTGAGAATAATCAAATCATAAGGAAATCATAAGAAGAAACTACAGAAAAGAAAAAGCAATAATTAAGGGATTTCATAGCTAGGAAAATAGACCGACTAATAGAAGAACGAGAGGATAAGTCGAAGCAACAAAGAAAAGTAACAACGCGGGAGGGATAGAAAGCAAGAGAATTAGCTATCAAAGTTGAAAGGATGCAAGAAGGCTTGAAGAACCTACCTATACAAGAAAGAAGTATGCCCACTCAGGAAATGTTAAGAAAAGGGATATTAGCTTCAGGATTCTTGAGGGCACCTCAACAGTGCGAAGCCACTGTGCTGGGGGAAGATAAGAATAAGAATGAAAAGAGGATTCCAGAAACAATTAGAGAGACTCAGATCACAGGAAAGAAGGCAAGGAAGCTCAATAAAAAGAAGGTTAAGTTGGAAAAGCTACAAGAAGTTACAGAAACCATATGGAAGACTTTGTAGACTGGAACCTCGCAGGAGGCAGGCTCGCAAGATTTGAACCTTGTTGGAACAACAGGTCCGCGCAGAATTGGACTTCGCCCTGGCGAAGTTATATGACTGTTGGAGGTGCCCCGACCGTTAGAACGACGCTCTAGAATGGTTAGAAAAAGCATTTATGGGCTTATGGGCCACTTTTTGGACGTTGTGACCATGCCATAACGGATAGATTTACATTGATGAAAGCATTTCCTGGCCGTTGGAAGATCTGTCACGATACCCCGCTTATTTAACTCGTTGGTCGTTGCGCTGGGACCACTTTTTGATACCCGTGATTGACTGAGCTAAGCTGAGAATTGTCCAAGTGTCGATCTATGCAGCCTGTCATTATCTGAAAGAATACCTCGAATGTCTGTTAAAAGCTAAAATGTCAGGCAAACCTAGCGAGTTGGAGAAGTTTGTCGAGGAAGTTATTAAGAAGCTAATGGCCGACAGACCGATATCTGAGGGTATCCAAGTGTCGTCGACTAGGGGACTGCAGGCTTCCCCTTCGACTGAACGTCATTTCGCCCGTGTCAACCCCATAACTGAACAGTGAAGTAAGCACCGCGGTGATCTGGCTAACGTGAAGCATATCCCGTCAATCCTACCTTATTATATTCCACCTCTAGTTGGCGTTGTTAACTGCGACAGTATCCCTCGATATTTTGAGTACTTCGTCTTCACTGCGTACATTCCGAAAGGAATTTGCATAGTCGGGAGTCAGTTAGGACAGATCCCGTTGTTGAAGAACATCAACTTCAACTTAGGAGACCGGAAGAACTACGCCATGTTATCTCCTCACTACTATTTAACGAAGACAACCAGAAAGAAACCTCGCCTCGTCTCGCAACCATGGATTAAGGGGTTGGAGCAGTCCACCGTGTTGAACGTGATGAAGATCCCGCATTTTGGCCGCCACCAGGAGGTTAATGCTTGCGTTAAACTCCTTCTGTCGTGCTATCATGGCGGATATCTATGGCTCGACAGAAGGATTACTGTGGATCCAGCGTTGATCCACTGGATAAAAGGTTTAAGTGTGAAGGGTCCTGACCCACAACAATTTTATCCAGGTAAGGCCTCAGACCAATCTTTGGCACAGCGCATCAAAGCAGCGTATGGAGAGATAGAAAAAGGAAAGCAAGGTTACAAGGTAGTCTCTATACAGGATGGTGCAATGCGCCTTGCTTTTCAACTCTTAGTTGGCAAGCTAGTAAGGAAAGCCCGCCCCACACAGGTCACCGGGTTCGTAGTGGACCTCGCAGGAAAGTGTGGAGGGCATGCCGATGAACTGGGTGAACTACCTCGTCAACGAATTAGAAAAGGATTGTGGCGAAGCCCAGGACTTGGGATATGAATTCCATTATAGTTGGTTGATCATTTTGATCGCATTTGTTGCTTGTAAAATGCCTAACAAAGACACTTTCCTAGAGATCGAACCTTCAGAGCCCTTGGTCGCTCGGTTTTCCACCCTGTGGTATACCAACGACAAGACGAAGCAGTGGCAGTCTAATGTCGTGTTTCATGGATATTACCAGTAGCTGAAGGTCGCCATTGAATCATTCCCGTGTATGACACCACATACTCTGCATCAATATCGACCCATAGTGAAGTTTCGCATTGATCCCCATTTCATTTACATCACCGCGCGAAGAGATGAGCACCAGGAAGAATTGCAGTCATACTACAAGCTGATAGATGAAGATATGGCGCAGATTACAAAGGAATGGCCAAAGGAATTTCTTGTACCTGTTGTCAATGCAAAATTATCCGACACTAACACCATAGAAAGCCTCATGGTTACACGAGTTGAACATGTCGGACAGACCAGTGAGACGAAGAAGAAGAAAAATCAAGATGAAGTCCAAGACATAGAGAGTGACGAAGAGGACAAAACTTCTGAAGATAACGGGTCTGATTCGCCAGGAGGAGGAGAAGACGAAGTAGAAGGACAAGGAGGAGGAGGGGAAGAGAAAGGAAGAGGCGAAGCCACACCACCTAAAGATACCCTTACTGGGACAGTAACACCGCAAAAAAGGAAAGTTTCTCCGAAGAAACCTTCAGCAAGAAAGAAGATGTGCACCAATAAGCCACAGTTGGAGGCCACTCTCACCGATGACAACATCAGTCTAGTCCGAGGAGATATGGAAGATGCCTCTAAAGACATGTTGCAAAGATATGGAGAGAAGAAGAAGTTATACGGAGGGATTGAGAGAGAATTGAAGGAAGTGCAACAAGTTGTTCGCTTGATCCGCGCAGTACCTACTGTGTCGTCTATGCCTTCCTCATCACAGACTACAGAATTGGGGAATGAACCAGCCTAGTTAAGAAGGCTTGCGGATGCAACAGAATCTCGGCTCCAAAGAGCTCAGGAAGAGAAGGAGAAGGCTACAGAAGCCTTGCAAAAAGAGAAATACGAAGTCCTAGTAAAATTACGAGCAGCACAGGACAGTGTAGCTACCCATGAAAGCAACAAAGTAGAGCTTCAGGCAAAGTTTCAGGAGGAAAAATCCCAGTTGCAGAGGGAAAAAGATCAGTTGCTTGCAGAGCAGGTCGTGGTCAAAGAAGCGGTAAGTAAAGCATGTCGCTCTATGCCAGGCTTGGCACAGGAAGAGTAAGAGTCGGTCGAAGCTCAAGTAGTGAAGCTCGCAAAGACCCTCCAGCAGCTTCAGGCTAGGATAATTGAACTGGAGGCCCGAACAATTTCGAGCACCCCGCAGGAGGTGAGTGACCAGAGGGAGCAGTCCACCAAAAACATAGTAGCAAGTATAAGAGCCCTTGCCTCGGTATGTAAACAGTTGAGTGACAGGAGCACCCAGACATTTGAACGCCTCGTCGAGGATCCGGAGCTAAATAAGCTAGAAGCGCAATTACAGGAGACACAACAGCAAGCATTTTCGTTACAGGCATAGATGAAGTTGTTCACAGTAGTGGAAATAATGAAGAGATCATAGGAGCAGCGCATAGTACAACAGCAGACCACTGCCCTCCAGCGTAAGGTAATGGAAGTAACGCAAAAGATACAACATGTGCAGGATAAAGCTTGCAAGGTGTTCGAGAAGATTGATGGACAGGACTCACAACTAGATCAAGTGGTTGCAGCAGTAGAACAACGCCTAGAAGGGCCTGTTATAGAGCAGACAATCCAAGAGCTTGTTGAGCAGGAGGCTCAGGCGAGGTAGCAAGTCGAGGCAGCTCGAGGCTTTCGAAGCAGCATTGTCCGGACCTGAGTGACTCAGGATGAGTCACAGGTGAGTGTTGGGGGCCTGTTGGCCCTCAACCAAGTTTTGAGGAAACTTTGGTCAGATTTGGCCCACTTTTGGACTTCAACATGTTGGTCAAAGAAGGAGCACCCAGGGGGAGCTAAGATCGCGGATCTCACCCATTTTTGAAGGTTATGTGGACCCAGTAAAGGGTCCACTAGGGTTTTGTAACGGGTTTATGAGATGTCGGCCCATGGAGTTTTCCCATGTTTAGGCCTTATCGTAAGGGTTTGTAAAAGTATAAATAAAGAAGAATATATTGTAGAACTAGCTAAGTGCAAGTAGTTTTGAGTTGCTTTGTGCAAAGGAATGTATGTGCATTAAGGTTGTGTGCTCGATAGAGAGTTGGTTCTGTCCAGTGACCTAGTTTTAGAAGGAGGATCTAGTGCTTAGTGCACAGATCTCTTATCTTTTGCGAAGCTCGACTCTGTGGCTTAGTGCACAGGAGTGACTGAATGTAAGATCTCGACAGATAATAAAGAGGCGAAACAGTTTGTGGACGTAGCCCCACCCTGGGGTGAACCACATATATCTGGTGTCTCATAGTTTGCTTTGTGCTATGTTATTTCTGTTATGAATCTACTTAGTTTTTTGATTATGTTGTGTAATAGATAGATCTATTGTTGCTTAAGTGTTTTACTTGTGTTAAGGATAAATGAATGCTAGATTTAACTTATAATGTTAAGTGTTAAGTGCTCGGGGTATATAATCATTCATTGTTATTGCGTCGATCTATCTTTGATTATGTCCTGAGATGTTAATTAAGCTAAGAAACTAATGCATGTTACTTCCTAAGTGTTAATAGACTATTCTGTGAAGTGATCTTATCACAGATCTCTATCCTAGCCTGATTACAGACACCTGCGTCATGTAACCCCCTCCTGCTTCTACCTCGGGTGAGACTTCCCATGCTTTGCAGGTGTTGCCGAAAGGGCCGGTAGTCGGGGTTTTGTTGGTGCGTTGTTAAGCGTTGAATCCTAGGTTTGCCCCTGTGCCAATAGTAAAGAAAAAAATAAGCATTGTTAAGATAAGAACAAATTCTCACGAGCTCCATAGTGAAATTGGGCATTTGTCAATTCCTAAAACGTCATGGGATGAAAGAGTATGTCACCTTTGTGACACTAAGAAGGTTGAAGATGAAAAGCAATTTCTCTTAAATTGTCCAGCCTATACTCAGATTAGATCTTATTTTAAAAATATTTGTCACACTACCAACCTTTCTAACCTCTTAACTCAACAAAACTATGGTGATCTTGGAAAGCTTCTCTTAAAGTTTTTCGAGCATAGAAATAAAATTCTAAAAAATCACAAGTAATCACTTACCCTCTTAAGGTCCAATAGAGAAATTTGAGACGTAAGTCATCATCATCATATAAAATTTATATATAAAAAAAATTATGTAAAGTTTAGGATAGTTTTAATTTTTCATTTTTAAATTTTTGTAATTTTTAATTTTTTATTTGGGTTATTATTAATTTATTTCATATATTTTATAAAATTTTGTTTTTTTTAATTATTTTAAAATTTAATTGTTTCACTTTAGTTTTTAATTTTTTTTTTGGTTTCTTTGGTTGTTATTTTTATAAATAAATAAAAAATATATATTATATATTTTGTTTAAATTTTTCATGTGTGTATTTTCAAAAACATATTTTTTTTTTTGTTGTTGTTTTGGTTGTTATTTTTATAAATAAATAAAAAATATATATTATATATTTTGTTTAAATTTTTCATGTGTGTATTTTCAAAAACATACTTTTTTTATTTTTTGTTTTTTTTCCTGTATATTTGTTTTTAATTAATTATTTAATTATTTTATGATTTTGTCTATAATAATGTTGGTTTTTTACACTTTGGTTTTTAAAAATATTGCAATTTTAAGCTCAAAACAAAAACTGAATGTGTTATTTGTATCATTATGTTTTGATTTAGCATATGATTTTGAGGTTTTGGTTTGTAATGTTAACAGTGGTCAAGACCACATTTTCAAATAAGTAGTAATATTAGCTTTGGGAAAAAAAAGTGTTATCGCTAGCACTAAGGATTGTTTAGAAAGTCGATTTTAAGGTTTTTGTTCATAACAATACTAGTTATCAATACGATGAATTTAAAAAAGTTATAATTTTAACCTAGAAAAAAAAAGGAGGTGATGTCGTGAACACTACTTTTTGATTCGAGGGTTGATTTTAAGATTTTTGTTTACAATTTAACAAAAATTTAAAGCTATGGCGGAAAATTGTTATAATTTTAACCTCGAAAAAAAAAGTGTGCTATCGGTAGAACCATTTTTTATTCGGGGGTCAATTTTCATGTTTTTTATGCAAAAATATGGATTTTAGGAGCTAGAGTTCTCATTTTGAGGTCACAGTTCTCGTTAAGTTAGTAACTTTATTTTCAAAAGTGATAATTCATTAGCACAATGTGTTGTCACTATCTTCTCCAATATTCAAATTTTGATTAACTTAAACCCCGATTACACGGTTTTGATGCTCAAACCTTTAAGAAACCCAATCAAAAAAACTCCACTAATCTTGAAAATTTCAAATAATTGTGCACAAGATCATTACTTGAAGATATTTTAAAAATGAACCCTCTCCAAAAGTATTCAAAAAAATATAATACCTTTGAACAAGTTTTAAATATAATTTTTTAATTTCTTTCACTTGCTCATCTTGAAAGTCTCATGTTTGATATAAAACATTTTCTTGTAAGAACTTTGTGTAAGTTCTATCTATAGATGTTATAAGAAACTAAAGCCCATCCATATGGCCTTGAATATCAATTGAAGTGAACAAAGAAGAGTTATTTACCTCTGATCCTACAAAACTCAACCACTCTTAGAGCTATTCACCTATCATGTTTCCACTTTATTTATAATTTTGAGGGTTCACTATCATCATGCTTTAGCCATTTTGTGGTCACTCAGTTATCTTTGGTTGAATTTG
>ML838915.1:65982-84333 GCA_009831015.1 Picea engelmannii
CAAGTCATTTAAATTCTTTCGTTATACCCAACTTGGCCAAAACGCTAGGCTTCTTCTCCACTTGTGCCATTATTGTGGGGTTGCTTTTTAATTTTCCAAGTCATTTAAATTATTTATTTTTCCCACACCTTGCAAAGAGATTGGTCTAAGCCATCCTTGCAATATCACAAAAGCTTGTCTAATATTTTAATTTATTGCAAAGTAATCATATTTGTGCTCCACCATTGCCCCGTATTCCCTCCCCTTGCCACTTTGTGGATCTTGGGTAACTAAGAAAGGGCAAAGGATTGGAATTTAGTTTAATTATACATCCAATTGTTATTGTTTCCACCACCAAAAATGGTGATTTGGGAGGCTACAAAGGGGTTGAAGTTGGGGACGACTTCCTGGTACTACATGTCCTCCTTGCTTGAGCGCCCAAGCATTCCAGATTTGACCTGTGGAGCTAGGGAAGGACCTTGTTTGTCCTTCTTCTTGAGCACCCAACAATTCTTTTTGGTTGAGGGGATAACAATTTGGGGTAGTCACTTAGTCTAGGCTTGTATCTATCACACTTTAATCCCCCTAATTCAAGAGAGACTTAAAACTTATTAAAATCAACCAACTACATTCACAACATTGCACTTCAAGTTTAGCTATTTACTTTCAAAACAATCTCACTTTTTCAAAGTTGTGCAATTTTACATTTCAAGCAATTTACTTTCTATGTGATTTACTTTCCAAGCAATCTTATGTTCTAATTTATTCTCTTTCAAGCACTTTCTTTCATTGTGAATATTTACATGTATAAGAGATTCTTTATTTTGGTTGTAATCATTCTTGTTCATTTGGAAATAATTGTCTAAAGCTAATAGTATTTCACTATCTAATTTATTGTGTAGATATTTCATGTATTATTCCATGTTGTAGATATTTATTTAATTACTCATCTCAATAAGCAAACTTTGGGTATATTTTAGGCACTGGTCTATTTCATTGTATTGTAAAGAAAAAGATTGCTTGTCATTAAAGGAATTGCATTTGCATTGTTTGCTTGTCATTGGGTTGGGTCTCCCTAATAAAAACCAAATTAACTCCTAGATCATTTATTAAAACTTAACTTAGTAAAGTAGGGTCTACCCCCCTTGGCTTCCCTAGGAGTGAGCCTAGACGAAAGAGGTCTAGATCGAGGTGACAATGGGTCTGGACTTATGCTTGTGCCTCTAAGGACACACCAAGTGGGTTAGAGACTTCTACACGTTAGTAGGTGTGTATAAGGACGACAACATGGACAAATCAGGCCTGAGGGGGAGACCTCATGTCCGAAGGGGAGCAAAATAGTTTCAACATATATTTTAGAAAACCTTTAATTAAATGCTTTTCATAGTATGACTTAAGAATAATTTTGTTGATATATAGTTTATTTCATGTTTGCGGGTTAGAGGTGAAGGAAGGAAACCTTAGGCAAGTTGGAGCGTTCATGATAGATAAAACATATACTTGGGGTTTCTTTGATGGGGCCAACCAAGGGCCACATGCATTTAATAGTGTTGGAGGTATACTATGTTTTCTAGATATATTTTTGTCAAATTCAAAGCGGGTATGTGTACATGCAATAATAATTCAACTAGGTTGATGGCATTGAGATGTCTATTGAAGCTGGCAAATGAGAGAGGAATTGATTGATTGCAACTTTATGAGGATTCCCTTCTTGTCATCAACTGCATGAAAGTGGATTATTAGATTCAAAATGTTAGTATTAGGCTTCTAGTTGATCAATTAAAATTGATTTTAGGACTATTTCAAAGTATCTCATATACTCACATCTATAAATGACATCGAGGTCAATTGAATCTCCAAGGATGGACAATGGATTGAAGATGGAATTATTGTAATGGAAGAAAATTTAGATGATTTTCTCTCTATATCCACACCAAATCATTTGGTGTACAAAGTGAGGGACCAAAATGCTATTGACACTGATCTTTTATATTATTGTAAAGAAGATTTATCTTTTAGTATGTTTTGGGGTTTGTATAAAGTCCAACAAATTGGATAGAACTTTATGAAAAAACATTTATATTTATATTTTAGTTTTTGTTAATTCTTAGAAGCAAAATATATTGTTTAAGACTGAATGATCTATGTGAGGTGCTACGGGAATCTAAAAAATGTAACTCTCAATTCAATCATGAATAAAAATTACATGAAAAATACATAAATATGAATAAAAATAACAATTATTTAATGGTTTTTGAATAATACTGAAAATAACTTAAATGAGTGAAGATAAATAATATTCTCTAAAATTTATAGGTGAATTTATACTTATTTTTCAACAATATCTTAAGTTTTATATAACTAGTTTACTTCTACTTTCCTTTGAATATAAAAAAATATAGAAATCTGAATGAAGAAAAATATTGTTTAAGAAAACAAATAAAATGAATGAAAACAAATATTGTTTAATAGTGTAAGGTTCTAGTCTTGAATGCTTTCGGGCACCTCTTCCACATGATCACCTCAATGGTCATTGACCAAAATAGTTGGCCATGACATAAGGTTGGTTAAAAGAGTTGTTTTTGGGTGCCCTTGTAGAGATGGCAAGGTGCATGGCAGACTTGTTAGGTGCCCTTGCTCAAATTGGGCGCATTGCAAACCTTGACAACTCACATTAGTTGGATGCACCAAGAGAATCCAGGTAGGGAGATTGACTAGGCAAGCCAAGGTGGGGTTATGGCATAGTACCATGTTCGATCCACTAGTATGATGCATGATGGATAATATTGTCATAAAGAACTTGACTGGTTTTAATAGACTTGGATGCTTGGGCTATATGCGGACCCAAGGTGTTGGGTGTTCCACACTTGGGGGTTACGATGAAAAGTAGAAGTGATTTCAGGCATAAGCATTCATGAAGCACAATCATGGGATGCTAGGTGAATATCCTACTGGGCACACACTTGTTTGGATCTCATCCATTTGATGCACCCTTGTTGGGAACACTTTGGCGCCTTTGGTACACTTGTTAAGTGCATGACACTTTAGGCATAACGCCATTGAATGTTGGATGGTTGGTGGACAAATCATCAACGGGGGCAAAGGCACCATCGGGCATGGTTGAAGTTGGTGACGTGGCACTTGGGTCTACCTTAGAGTAAAGGGCTTGAAAGTGCAAGGCAAGTCTCATATAAAAGGATGATGCCTCAGAAGTGCCAAGGCATTAAAGATCAATCATCATTGATCATTCACCCAGAGTGTAAATGAGCTCCGTGATTGTGATAAGTTTAGGGTTGGCACAATAGGGAAAATTGCACTAGCTAAGTGAGAAGAAGAAGAAGATAGGACCTATAGGAGGCATTCCTACAATTGCTTTAGGGGTTGAATTGTGCAAGTCTATCGAGCAGTAGGTAGAAGGCAATATTTCCTTAGACTCAATCTACATCTATAATAAAGTTGCAGGTAGAAGGTTGCAACTCTCTTAACATTCTTCATATAATAAAGTTAAGGCCTTGTTGATGTGTTTTCTTGTCACCCATAAACTAGAGTGATATCCATTCATACTTAATCGAGCGGAGACCAAATTTTAAAATTTGGAAAGTATTAGATGACTGTCACCTATTGATCATGAAGACACAATAAGTATTTAAGAATTCATAATTAGTTTATGATGTTGCAGTTCTTCTTCAACGAGGCCAACATGAATGATTTCTCTTTTCAACAACACAACAATAAAAACAATACCTAAAAGAAGGAAATTTGTTTTGATCATCCTCTCATTAGATAGCCTTATGTGTCAACTTCTTCCAACATTTTACAGAATAAAAAGCACAGGTCATATGCTCGAGATACACCATTTCCCCCTTCCATTTTTGGAACCACATTGCCCTATGTCCTCACATTTTCAAATTGCTCCAGCATTGCCCCATCTCCCTGCATTTTATCATTCATCATTATTATTTTTCCCTATCTCCCTTTTTATTATTTTTATTTTTATTATTCCTCATTATTATTTTGCCCTATCTCTATGCATTTTATTATTCATCATTATTAATTTTCCCTATTTCCCCACACTCCTTCTTATTATTTTTCCATATGTCCCCACATTTTATTATTTTTATTATATTCCTCATTCCTCTATCTCCCCCCCTTATTTTGATTATTTTTATTATTCCTTGTAAACACTTAGTTTATTTTCCCTCCTTTGACACACCTCTCAATACACACTCCAACCTATGACAACGTGACACATGGAAATCCCTTGACATTTGGACATGTGGTAGTGAAGTGGACCTATCTCTGAGTAACACTTGGAAGGCATGGGTTGGACATGGATGACTGGGTGATGAGGTGCCGACCAAAAATTACACTATGCACTAACTACACAAGGTTCCATGGTTATCTTTACTTCACGCACAAATAATATGGAGATGCCATTTTGTTTATAAATATGATATGAGAACCCTCCCATAATACATGTGGGATAATATGGTGGATTTACAAATCAAGTGCCAATAATTCAAGTGGAAGGATAAATCAATAATTGTTGAGTCCCTATCTTCTAGAGGCCATAACTTTTGATCCCAATGTCCAAATTGAGAAAACGAGAGCTCGTTGGAAACCTAGAGCCATGAATAATTACCTAGTAATAGTTTCCAAGGTTGAAATGACAACTATGATTCCCTACAAATCAAAACACAATTGTAACTATTTCTGGTTGGGAAACAAATTATTTTTGAAAATGGTTTATTAAAAGAAAATTTGTGAACGCCTAAAGTGGGTCCTAGTTGGGGGGCACAAATAACTAAATTCACATTTACAAAGGGATTTTAATAATCATTGATATTTTATTGCACAAGAGGGTGAAGAAAACCCTAACCCTAAATCAGTTCCAAGAAGATGAAGAGAAGATTATAAAAGAATATGAGAAGCATATTATCATTTTTGTGAGTACAAGCATTTGTCTGAAGCATTTCCCTTACTTTTATTTTTTCTCAGTGTGCAAATCATCTAGTCTTGTCATTTGGAATGTTTTTTTATACAAGATCGATTTCTGATTGCTTCTTTTGTCTTCCAAGTTACTTTTGCTTGATATATGGTCCATGGGAGCTTCATCTCGGTGTACTGGGGTGAATGCATTTCCTATTTCTCGTTTAATTACCTGGAAAATTGTGTAATGCCGAGTTGTTGCACACATTTTATTTGATATTGAACAGTCAATTTGTACTTATTTTTGAAATCCTGTAGAGAGCTATCTTGGGGTTCATGACTTTTGTGGTTTCAAACTTCTATTTAAGCACATAATCTCAAGAATGAGTTTCTTTTACATTCCTTTGATATGAAAGTTTCTAAAGCATTTAAATTTCTCTGAAAGGACCATCTTTGTTGCTCTTTGTTTTGTTCGTTTTGCTTCAGACATATCGCTGCGTCTTGCCATGATATGGATATGGATATGATACAATGTTAGGAACTATTTTCTTTCTTTATGATTTAAAAATTCTTTCTTTTTCAATCTGTTCTTTCCTGTTCCACTCTTAGGCATTAGCGTGATGAATAATAAAACCATTGTTTATAAATATAGACATAATTATTATCTTAGTGAGAAATAGAGGCGCAACACCTCTTAAAAACGAAGAGGGTATCTCTGAAACTCTGTGAGAATATGCTATGAGGTTGTCTCTTGCCCTTGACAGGAAAAGAGATCAACATGCCCTTACCTTAGGTGCTGCCTATACATGTGTGTTGTGGACTCTTTATGTTGTTGGATGATATTGTTCCTTGATTCGCTTGTGTTGGTTAAATATTATTTAAGTGTTAAAATATTGTTGAATTGTTTTAAAGGCTATAGTTAGAGGCATGCCTATTGTTTAATGAACTTGTTTGAATAGGAGTTAGTTACATTTAACACAACGTAACTTAAAACAAAGTTGTAAATAAAGATTAAGTAAAGAAGCATAATATAATTATATTAAGTACACATTGCCTATGACCTTGCAACCAAGACAAAGTAGTGATGCACAACCTCAAGTACTAAGAGAAACTCAAGATTGCAAATAAAAATTTACGCATACAATATAATATAGATCCATGGCAAATAGCTTTTTGAAAGTTTGATATTTTAAAAAAGTTTATAGTAAAGAAACTTTGATCGAACGAAATTGTAACTCAAACATTATTGAAATCCACATAAAGTAACGAAACTTGGATAAAATTTGCTTGCCAATAAACCACAATCGTCGCAACTCAATTATACAAGTGACACGAATGCAAAGCATGCAACTTCACAAAACTTTGACGGCTTATAAATAAAAAGTGTGAACATTTCAACCATCTTCATATAAATAAATAAATAAAAAACAAAAAAAATTAGGGAAAAGATAAAAAATTTAAATATACGCATCGGCGAGTCCAGCGCCACCCATTTAGAGTGGAAGCTCAAGCTCCACCAGCAATGGCAATAACAATGGTTACGGTTGTTCAAAACCATTGTTCCTGCTCCTCTTTGCCATCGCCCTCATCGTGCCCTTCCTCTACTTCTCCCAGGCTCGTTCCGCTACAACCAATTTTGCACTCTGGCACTAAATTCAGAGGCTTAAGGACTGAGAGATTGGAGAAATGGCGGAGAGTTGCCAGATATACGAGGTTTGAGACAGTACAAGAAGAAGAGGAACCTCAGCCAGACAAATTCAGCGATTCTGTTGACGATGATACGTCCGATGACAGGTTCAAACTTCGAAACTTTCTTCTATGTTGGGAGTTTTCTCAACTGTGCGAGTATTCTTTACCTTTCACAGTTTCATGATTCGCTTTCAAACATGTGAATTAGCTGACAAGTTCGGGCGAAATCGATATGATTAGGTACGATATAAACTAATGTACTTGACAGTTTTAGACCGTTGGATTCATTACATTAGGTTTAACTATAGTTGAGCTTTCTCCTGTTGCATTTAGAGACAGTCAAGAATGACATTTAAACTAAGCTAAATATATTCTTAGGATTTGCTTTACTAAGCCCGCATTTCACACAGACAGATGTCTAGACTTGATTAAGAGTAATTATTTTTTTACAAATCCAGTTAGGATAGGGCCGTGTTGCATTGTTCCAGAGGATATAGTAATTAGTTTTAGTGTTTCTACCATTTGAAGCGAAAAATCTAGCTGGGCAGGTACAAAAAATCTATCTCGGCAGGTACTCGATGTGCTAATTTGTATGAGTATTTATCAGAAATCGGTAACGCATTGCAGTCCAAAGTGGAAAATAAATAGTTAGGGGACGAATTAAATTTAGCTGGCATTGAATTTAACTAAAGAACGAGTAGTTATATTGATTTAAATTAGGGCCACTTCTTACAGGCAGATTAGTTAAGGTACCTTTAAAAGCAACTTCCGAGTAGAAGTGTGTTTGGTAGAAATTTAGTGTCATCTTAACTTGCGCTGAAATTTAGTTTCAATTTGGCTTCGGTCGAAATTTCTGTAGATTATATTCCAAACACCCAGGATTACATAAGTCTGAAGTACATAAGAACTAAAACTTTGTGACTAGAGTGTTCAGATCAGCCTAGGTAAGACTAGGACATATTACCCCAAAACAAAAATGACAATAACTAAAGGGGGAGAGAATAGAACAGAATAAAATAAAGCAAAATTTTTATTAAAAGAAGGCCAACTGGCGTATGGATGGAACAGTTTACATCCATTGCCACATGTCATAAATGAAAGCAAAAGAAATGTTCCCCGGGGGGTCACGGGGGGACAATATCCAATATGTTGATACAAAGAAGTTTTCAGCTGGTCATCTGGATTTGATCTCAAGGGCCCGGCTGGTTTGGCTCTTAGCAGTCTGTCTTTGCTGTACATCATTCTTGCAACTCTCTTTGCCATGTCCTCTATATGGCCTTCCCAAAATGCTGCTTCCCAACTGCCGTTCTCTAGGGTTATTCCCTTCTTGATGCGGATATATGCTTGACAAGGCAGTAAGAAATGCTACTCAGTCTCCATCTCCCTTTTTCCCCACAATAGACATGTCTTGTTTTTCCCATTCTTCTTTGGGTTTCTTCTATCTTCTTGTCACACATCTTAATCTGTGTGAGCTACTTCTTATTTGAGCCAACACTTTTTTCTCTCTCCATGGAATGTTTAGTTTCAGAAAGTGTTGATTTCTAATTTCATCCTCTAGGTTGAAGTTGTCCATGTATTACTGTTACTTCGTTTTTTTTTCTGTAGCACTCTTGTAAGTGGATTTTTATCTCCTTCCTATCCACAGGGCAGCTTTCTTCCACTATATTCCAGTTGTCAAACCACATCTTACATTGCAATTCCCTTGTGTTTTTTCTTTTTTTAAAGCCTTCTTGATGAATCTTGTTGTATATCATTTTGCTGTCCATGTCTACCGCATTTTGTCTCTATAATATTAGTTTCTTCATTGCTTCGATTTCTATTGGGTATAAATCGATTTATGCTAGAAGTAACTTGTACAGAGTGCTTACCTTTATGCTAAGGAAGGCTGTTATCAAGTGTTTCTACACCCTCTCAATTCATTCCATCTGTTTTTAGTTATGCTTGGACCCCACATCTCGCACTCATAGCAACATCGATGTTATGAGTGCTTGGAAGTGGAAGGCTAATGTTTGCTACTCCCAAATCTATATTTCCCTATAGGGGAATTAATGCAAATTAGGAAATTCCACCTCCACCTTGAGGTTTCTCGGGTCTACTTCCTATGAGTTTTCAGCCTTAGGGTTGAATCTGAAATATTAAATTACAGCAGCATATATTTTACTTCTTTTCAACCAAATACACCAGGGAACCCAAGAAAATAAATATTTAACAAGAGTACTTCAATGGAACAAGTTTCTAGCTCTTGGGGCACACTTTCCAAGCATATAACAGATCTGAAAATAACTTATAACATCAGATTTATTACAATAGTAAATGTTATATCAAATTAGCATGCATAACCAGCACTAGAAACTACTCAATCATCAAGATAACATAAGCTGAAAATCAGATTGCAAGTACACAGAGTTTGGACAGCTGGAACACTTCATATATATAAATAAGATGAAGTACAAGTACATACCAACAACTTAATACAAGTTTGTACTGTCAAACTCTCTAAACCCTAGCTAGGATGTTCACCAAAATAGCAAACCCTAGCCACCAACTCCTCCTAGCTAGGAATCTCTTCTAACTAAAGCTGGTCAGTCCACCAAAGATCCACAACAAACAAGTACTACACACTGGCAAGGCTTCTTTGGCACCCACCCTTGCATCCCACATGTGTAGAAGAGAAAACAAGGTAGTCTTCTATTATCTTCTCCACATCAAGCAGTCCAAGTAGTACTAGGGTTTCCAAATGCCACAAAACCTTAGTCTTCTTCCTCACAAGAATGACAAGAACATGTGCTCCCTTTGCTCCTTTAGGGTTTCTCACAACCCTAACTTCCCTTGTCTTCTTAGGGCAAACCCTAACCCTACTCTTCTTCTTGATTCTCCTCAAGAACCCTAGTGTTCAAAACAGAGAGCAAATCATAATGTAGAAGAGTACAAGTGAAAGAAACAAGTTCGCTCTAGCTCTCACATCTCTAATGAAAGTATGTGATCAACATGAATGGTCAAAGTGATGAATGAAAGGACTCTCTCCTCACTTTATTTGCGTGAAAGGTGAGGGAGGCAAACAATAATGAAGTGGACCATGTCCACAACAAGCAACCTAACTAAACACTAGATGTGTCCACATGTGAAGTGCTCCAACTCTAAGAGACACATGTCAAGCTCCAAGGTAAGCACTCCCACCAAGCAAGGGTTCCAAGGTGAGTGCTCCTCAAGAAAGGTCCAGTGCTTCTCCTTCGAATGCCTCCAATGCTCCAACACTCCCTCCTAAGTCACATGTACCTTTCGGTCCACCACACCTACATGATCACTCCTCAACCCAAGCATCCTCAAGTCAAGTACAAGCTGCCGTGCAAGCAACCAAGTGTTCCTATGCTACTTAGCGCTCAATGCCCCCTCCTCCTAAATGCCCAACTCTCCTCCTCCAAGTGTGTCGTCCTCCCAAGCAAGCAACCAAGCTCTCCATGTGTGCACCCCATAAAGAAACTAAGTAAGCCACATAGGTCTAACCTTCCAAGGAAGTGTGCCACATAAACATCAAGTCAAGGCATAGTAGTCCATGAGTAAGCTATCTCCATCATGGTACAACCAAATTTTGTCATTTGCTAATATGAATCTGCTACAATCTTGGAACCAATCATTAGTCTCTAGAAAGACACCGTCACCTAAAATTCATTCTCCTCCATCAAGGCATCACACCTTACCTCCTCAAAACAAATGGAAGGCTCACAAATTGAAGTAGACAATGCAATATGGTTAACATATCTTCTAGGAGGTATACTCACTCTAATTGAAGATCTAGGCACTCCTACACACTCATGTGAATCTTCTATTGTCTGAGTAATCCATTCCAAATTTTTATGTGCTGGAGCAGAGGATGACGATATATCCATCCTCAAACTATCCTCGTCCACACCTGGATCTGATTCTCCCTTAACCTCTAAATTAGACTCTAGAACAACAACCTCCTCATTCCCTTCAACGACAAAAGTAGATATATGTGATCTAGAGGACCATACATCCTCCTCAAACTTCACATCTCAGCTCACTACAGTGTTTCGCTGTGATGGAATTTAGATCCCGAAATCTTTAGAAGTCTCACTATATCCCCAAAAAACAAGATACTATCATAGTGTCTTGAACATCCAAAGACCACTGATTACTTGTGAATTCGAAGGAACATAACCTTGGTCCATCATCAACCTGTTGAACTCCAACATCCTTCACATCAACTTCACTGGCCAAAATCTTCAGATGCGACATCATGAGCTGTTCAAGATATCTTGCAAAGACAATCACATCTCCATACAAGATCAAGACAAGTGGAGTAGATCTATCAAAATCACAAAGATAAAAATCTACACGAATCTCATCCATCCCGAAATACGAAGCTTGTAGTGCAAACAATAGCCCTCATTGGGCCTCCAACAAATTGTCAGCATGGGTATCTTGCCCATGCACTTTAAAACTTTTGATAACTAAATCAAAACCCTTAACAAGGTCAAATCCCTCTTTTGGAGAGAACCCTCTAGTAATTGGAGCAAGAATCTCATCAAGCTCAACTCCCTCTTTTTGAGAGAATCCAACAACCCTATCCTAGTACTCTTCAATACTCCCATTAGTTGCAATCTTGGAATCAATCAATGATTCCACAATGGGTTTTGAACCTATCTCCATGGCATCCCACCATAGATGCTTTACATGTGTCTCCTTAAAACTAGAAGGCTCACCCAACTTTCCACTGGTATGTACAAGTGCCATAGGATCAACAAGTAACTTGTAAAGGCCACCATCTCACACGTCTTTAACCAAAGGTCTCAGACTTTCTAGACTACAATCACTAATAGTGCACTATTGTCTTTCAAATGCAACTCTACATTGAAAACCTGTCATACAAGAAATTGCAAGAAGATTTTTCTTCGAACTAGGAATAGACAAAACATCATTCAACTTGAGAACATCAATGGATGGCATCTAGAAGGAAATGGAGTCCACTCCTTTCACAAGATATGTAGCATCATCACTCAACTCCACTCTCATTCCTCCCTCGTGCTCTTGAAGCTTGCTGAAGAGTTTCTTGTCATAAGTCATGTCTTGATGCCCCACTATCAACATACCATCTGACACTTGATAGAGTGTTGGAAGATAAACAAGAGACCATGGAGAAGGCGGTCTCAAGCTCGGATGATAACTCATCCAGTCTTGCTACAGTACTTACACTCCTTGCAACCTGTTTCTTCTACTTGGCCTTCCCTTTCTTCTTCTTTGGACACTGGTTAGCATAATGTCCCTTTTGGTTTCACGTAAAAGATTTCACATTACTCGAATATTTCTTACCTTGGTTTGAATCTTTCTTCTTACCCTTTTTGTATACTTTCTTGCTTCCCTTCTTTATCCTCCTTGTTACCACACAATCTAGCACCAAGTGCAAAGCCTTCACAAAGCACCAAGACTAGTGGAACATCGAAAGATGTCACCACTGTCACCTAGGAAACAACTTCCCTCTGTTTAGTGAAGGAGTAAAATCCAACACAAAGGAGGCTTCCCTAGTAGCCTCAAGGAATCCTAGGGCAAGACACAATCAAGTCTAAGGCCTCCTATTTAGCTACCCAATATTACCACCAATGGAAGATATCAAACAAGATAAGGATAAGGTGGTTACTAAAAGAAAATTCCAGATTTGGTTTAAAGTGTTCTAATGCTGATTTAGGGGGTTTATCAAGTAACAATCTCATACAAAACAATCCCCAAACCACTCAAATCTGAAAATTACTAATGGTCGTTGTAAAACTGGCAGAAAAGATAGGAAATTACAGCAGTAAACAAGTTATTGCAGCAGCAATAAAAGCAGCCCTTTAACATGTAATAAACCAATGAAACACAAGGGTTAAACCATGAATTAAATTAGGGTTTTATTCATCAACAAAATTGGAAATTTAAGAAGCATATAACAGCCCTAAAACCTCAGATGTCCAGCCTTAGAAGGCTGTAACAATAGATCAACAATGTATTTTAGGGTTTTGAAATGTTTAATAGGTCAACAATATGCATAAAAAATCAAAACGTCTAGGTTGTTTATGACTGAAAATGTATTTTCTGTTATAAAATCTTAATCTAACCCTAAAACAGTAAAAATAGAGAAAAATTCAGATTTTATTGATTGACTGTTGGGAGAATGACAAGTGCCTACTATGTTTTGGGGCAAATGGGATCAATTAAGGACTCCTTTGGAGAGAATGTGAATGGATATTAGGGTGAAATCTAGAGTTTTTTCACTACTAACCTTAGAGATCATCCTAGTATATTAAGGACAATTTAAGGGAAGGTTCTTCACTAGTAACCTTCCAAGAGCTTTAATAAGAAGGGCTTGTTCAGGAAAAATCCAAGAGAATGCTCAACCAACACTAGAGAAGCAACATTACACTTAAATGCATTCATAAACAAAACCACAAGATGACAAGAGACCACTTACTCAAAAAATATTTCATCCATCAAAAACCTAGCAATGAATATCCATGAAGTAGCAAAGCCTCCACTAGCACACCATCACCAAAAAGTCGTTCTAACTAGCCATCCATAGCATTTTTCATAAGAGAGAAGTAGTAGTAGACAAGAAGTGATAAATCTCCACAAGTAGCGATGATTTACAAGTGAGAAGTGCTTCTCTTATTTATATGAGAGATCTAGCACCCTTTTCACACAATAGAAGCCCTATAAACATAAAATAAGGCCTTTATCTCTCACAAACCCTAGAGATAAGGCAACACGACATAAAAATGTTGATGTTTTGATAGTTGCGGGAGGTATTAACCTCCAGTATAACCTTTGTGCTTAGAATAGAAGATTTCAGAAGCAAGAGAACCATTAAACATAGGTGGAGATACCCTAGAAGAGAAGTCGGCCCAAGGAGAATAATAATAAAGAATTAGAAGGCTCCAGAAAGAGAAGTCGGCCCAAGGAGAATAATAATAAAGAATTAGAAGGCTCCAGAAAGAGAAGTCGACCCCACTTGAAAAGTCACGTGACAGACTAGTATAAATAAAGGTTGGTGCTAGCTCATTTGACACACTCTCACTCACTCATTTAGGGCACAATTATGAGGAGCAACAGTTGCATCAGTTAGGGCGCAAGTATGAGGAGTAGCAGTTGCAAGAGTTAGGGTGCTAGTCTTTTGGGTATCTCTCTCTTGTGCGCTTCTCTTGGTAAAGGTACACTCTCTTGGTATTGTGCTGCTGCTACATCCGTGTTGATATTTCTGGTTAGGGTTTATCTGAGAGGACTTGCTTTGTGTACGAAATCTATCTAAGAAAAGGTTATTGTGCTCGAGGGTGGTACGTGTAAGTGCCTATGGTTGGGTGACAATGGTGTAACATTGTATATGGTTAAACGAGCATACCAAAATCTTAACATAGAATCAGAGTTGGTTTCCTTCAGAGCAGTCTAACCACTGGAAGGAAGATTGTCAGTTTCCCCTATTGTCAGGCTCGTTGAGCAAATGACACTAACCAACTTGATTACACAATGACAATTGCTCTTTAAAATAATCACTTCATGCCTTAGATAAAGGAACTTGCAAAAAATGAAACTTCTACTTTAGATCTAGCTTTTTAGATATGAGACTTTTGATCTAGATCTAAATGAACATGCATGCATGAGATCTACTTGATATAGCTTGGAAATTGAAATCTACTTGCATGCAATGAAAAAGTTACCAAGAGAATATTAAAACTTGAGAGAGAGAGATAGAGAAAGTCTTTCTTCAAATCTTGAATCTTGGGCTATGAGGTCCTTTGGTAAATGAAAGAGGGATTTGCTCTTCAATCTTTTGAAAAGAGTGAAGGATGGATCTCCAATCCAACACCTCTCCAAGCTTGGGCAACCTGTTAAACCTTGTTCAACCTGTTAAACCTTGTTCAACCTTTGCAAACACTTTGTTAGATAAGGTACTTCCTACAAAAGAGACTTGAAGAAACACATTAGTTCATCGGAAAAACATGCAACTTAAAATCTCTAGATATAAGAAGATAGTAAGATCTAAAGAACGACAATATTTAAGTATATCCTACCCTATTGTGTGTCAACACACTTTCCAAGGCCTTAGATGAAGTAGATATACAAAAAATTGAACAAATACAAGGTTACCTCAAATTTTAGCATAATTATCCAAGCATCCACACATTGTTACAAGCACCATAGACCTCCAAAGTCTTTTATTCAATCTTGAAAGAGTATTACAACAATATTACAATATCCAAGTTAGTTCCCCAATCTCCAACTAACCAAATGAGGAGAGGTCGACTTGGTTTTATAGCCAAGAGGGCGTGAATCCCAAGGAGAAGGGTGCCAATCCCAATGTGAGGCGATTCAATTGGGTGGTGGGATGTGCACCACCTCTCAAATTAGGTGAGATAACTCACCACAAGTCGAGTTAGAGGGGATGGAGGGGTCGCCACCTCTCTTGGGTTGGTATGCACCCTTCTTGGGATCATTTCCCTTATTCCTCATGCGCCACCTCCCATGGAAGTGCGCAGTTGTGCCTTGGGATCTCCATCAAGTGGAGAGAACTCTCCATTAACTCTCTCTAACTCACTCTCAACTGTCACCAAGTCATAGTGAAGTGGGAGAGAGAGACAATTAACTTTAAACATGTTTCCACAAAAATAACATTTGCTGATTTTTGTCTTTTATTCGACTTTTATTTACCTTTTTCGAGAGAAAATCATTTTTTCTTGACTAAAACTCAATATTTACCTTCAAAAAGGTGCTACTTAAGTAAAGTCTATATTTTGGATGTGAAAATGAATACCTACAAGGTATATAATGGCTCCTAGTACTACATTTTTAACTTATTGACCAATTACAATTAAAAATTTCCATTTTACGAAAATATTTTTTTGACTCAAAAGATTAAAAAAACACAAGGGGGACTTAGCACAATTTCCATATGACTCAAAAGTGATGACCTAGCATGGTAATATAAACATTTAAACACTAGACTTGGATTTCCAAGCTAAGGCATAACCATCAGTACACACTCTGACTTTGGAGGTATTTGAGTGAAAAAACATAGAAATTATAACTCGCCTCAAATGAATTTTAGGCAAGAAATAATTAACAAGTGAAAAAAAACACTCTAGAGTATGTACTCATGATCAAGTCTTAGGAGGCCAAGCCTTTTACAAAATCATCATGCTAATCTCATCTTATTACAATGCCCCACAGGGGATGGAAATGCGAAAAAAGGTGGTCAATTTGACCGACTGGACTTCTGAACTCTAAATTTTGAGCAATTGTTTGCTCAATCTTTGGTGGCTCGATTGCAAGTCCATCTTAGTGCAACTTGGTGGATAACAGGGCCTTCAACCTCTATAGATTTGCCTCTCTATTGCCATGAACTCTTGTTGAGTCAAGGCTAGATCTTTTCGGCCAAATAAGAACCTGACCATCCTCGAAAGTGATGACGTATCTCTTGTCCTCCATTGTCGAAACTGAGAGCAAACTCTTCTTGAGCTCTGGAACATACAACACATCTGCCACCTCCAGAGAACCTCTTGACTCCAGCTGGAATCTGACTGTCCCAACTCCCTCTACACCACACTTGGCGTTGGTGCCAAGCTCCACATGTAGATCCAAGTCCTTCTTTGACAAACCGATGAACAACTCCAGTGTCCTTGTAATGTGACGAGAAGCCCCACTATCCACGAACCAGGCATCTTTAGAAACTGTGCCAGAAAGACAAGTGACTAACAAGAAATCCTTCTTGAACCTCTCAAAAACTCCTTGATTTGAGTATTTGTAGATGCTGTTGCGTGCTGAGACTTACCCTTCCCTTTCTTTTGTTCAGGACACTGTGAAGCATAGTGATCACTCTTGTGGCACGCAAAGCATTTTACTTTGCTCAAATCCCTCTTCTTTCCAGCCTGTGAAGTTGACTCTCCACTTGTATTCCTCTTGATCGAACCCTTTCCCTTGTTCTTCCTTGTCTGACTAGCAAGAGCTAGATTTTCATCATCACCCTTCTGTTGCCCTGCTAGAGATTGCTCTTGAATCTCCTTTTGGGTGAAATCATCCCATAACCTGTCAAATTTGGGAAGTGTCTCCTGTGCAACGATGCCATTGATGAATGGGGCCCATGGCTTAGCGAAACTGTTCAGGGCCGTCCTCACCATCTCTTCATCTGTCACGACCTCCCCAACTGCTGCTAACTGATCACGAACTTGAGTGATCTTGGTGAGATAGCTGGTCATGGTATTTGATTTGGTCATCTTGGTGTTTCTAATCTTTTCCCTCAACCCCATCTTCCTGTTTGCATTATTTCTATGGAAAATATTTGTCAGAGCTTCAAACCTTTCCCTAGTCAACTTCTTCCCAGATAGGTGAGGAATCAAGTGATCCTTTACCTCATCTAAGATGATCCTCTTGGCTTTCACATCCTTTTGATTATGGACTTCTAGTTCTTTTGGATCCATCTATGGGGTCATAGTGGTATTTGCAAACTCCCACAACCCCTCCATGAGAATTAATGTAACCCTCGCCTTCCAAGGTACAAATTTTGATGCACAGTCCAACCTGTCATCAAACCTCAAACTGGTTGCGGCCATGTCCAAATCAGAATTTTAATGAGGAATATAAACTGCTGGAATTTAGATTTGCTGTAAAACCCGTGACAAAATCCTTGTCTGATCTCCTTCAGAGTGTAAGCTCTGATACCATGTTAAATTTCCTTAAACCCCAGTCACGACAATTAGTTCCTAGTAAATACTTGCTGAAATAAAATGCAGATGTACTAAATAAAAGCACACTGAGATTCTTAACCAAAAATTGTAGTGTAAGTAAAATAGGAAACCAAACACATGTACACAGACATTTTTGGGTAAATACCCTTGGAAAAACCCCCAAGGGAAAACCGACAATGAGATGATTTTATTTAAAAATCAGGTCTCCCTTACTGGGACAATGTCTCACTGAGAGAAATACAACTACAGAAAAACATGGAAAAAACCCTGGCTGAAAAACCCTCTGCCTAATCTGTAGTTCTATTTGCTGTACGATTGCAGTACGACGGCCTGCACAGCCTGGCTGTATACTGTGCAACCCATTGAGGACTATATGGCTGCTGCTGTGGCCTGTACATACTTGTACGGGCTTGTACGACTCTACGGGGGCCTACGGGTGGCTATACGGCCTTAACCGCATGCTGTATGGTCTCTAGGCCCTCCTCTACCTGCTTTATAGCCTCTCCGAAAAAGAACTCGACCTCTGCCTTGCTGGTATGACCCTCTTGAGTCTCTCTTGGCTGTTGTATTCTCTCTCTTGCTGTTTCTGACTTGCAGAATGAAAGTCCTTTACTCTGAGTCATTGACTCCAAATAATTGTATGTCTCCTTGTCTCCCTTTGCTGCCTTTTATAATCTTGAGATGAGCCCTAACCCTAATCTCCAAAGTGATCAATGGATGAGATTAAATCTCCCTCACTTGAGATCAATGGCTAAGATTCATTTAATTAACTTAAATCAGTGATGCCAAAAACTTAGGCATTTTATTTAATTAACCTCCATTAATTTTAAAATGACATTCACTTTAATAATTAAATTATTAAGGTGAATTTCCAAAGTTCTGAGAGGTATTAATGACGATCTCCACATGATAGACACAATCCAATGTGGAGATACCTATCTGATGCTACAAACTTCAACATGATAGTTATTTGGATCTGAGCTAGCCCACGATTTGAAAATCGAGTGAATAATGTTTCGGGACT
>ML838917.1:19619-43711 GCA_009831015.1 Picea engelmannii
AAGCTCATTCCCTCAAGAGGTGAGGTAAATGGCCCAATGAAATGATGCTAGTATGCTCCAAGAAGGAAAGAGGTTCCTTGTAGGAGAATAGAGGCAGCATAACAATACAAATAGATTCTTGGAAATATAGTGCACCCATGGCCTCTTTTTATAGAAAATCTTTGAGGCATTATCCAACCGGTCTTTAGTGTGAACAAGGGGCCCTTTAGGTCTTTGACCAGCCCCCCACTCAGATTCAGTTTTGATTTGAGGGTCAAATTGACTTGGGAGCTGAACCAGAAGTGGGTGGGAGGCCGACCAAAATAATAATTGTGTCATTCTCAGGTGTACGCGACTCTTTATGTACACAGTCGCTCGTCGGGACCATGTGCACTTTTCCTGCGTTTTCGGCTCGCACACGTGCACATGATTCCTTTATATTCTGAGCGCATGTTGATTTTATAACCAGTTGTATAGTTTGTGCCCTTTGGAAATGCATTTTTTGGGCCATGCATGAACAAATAGGTGTTTTGGAAATGTTGGATTCTTGTGACCATTTGCGGACGAAATTTCAGTGATAATAGATGCCCCCTAATGTATGACGTTAGGAGCATACGTATAGCCGAAATACATCAATGTTTCTTCTACTGAGAGTACCATTGTAAGGAAGAGTGTGGAGAGGAATTGCAAGAGTGACCCATTGGAGGGAGAGGGGAACCTGTGGGACCCAAACCTTTCTCGAGGTGTGGAAAAAATAAAAACTGTGTACAAACGAGGCGGGCATGCCCCATGCTCATGTTATGTAACTCAAATGTGTAAGACAATAAATGAAGTTGTATGTTGATGTAGATGATTGCAGTTCCATCTGGAGTGATTTGATAATGGTAGATGAAAATTTTGATGGTGAACATACTCTGAAAAGAGGCGATGACACCTGTGAGAAGTGTCGATGAGTCGCAGGCATTGATAGCCCATCAAATTTCAGAGGTCTTCGACTAGTATAAAACAACTACAATAGTCGCAAAGTAAGACCCACCATAACATGAGATAGTGTTGAAGTCGACTATTATGGGGGTCAATGAAAACAAAGAGCAATGATGGTTCTCCCCATGCCGTCCGAGACTCCTCATTGTAAAGGTAGTGAGAGTCAAGATATTGTCGCCCTTCTGGAAACTGTGTTGATGTCGACAGAAAGGGAGACACGACTCCAAGAAGCAAAGGGCTTCATGAAATCCATTGGATGAGATCAAGAACTGGTGAGAAACATGGAAGAAGTCAAGAGGTGGTGAGACTCAAGACTTCCCTTGGTTGGGGATGTATGTGAAGTATGAGTAGCATCAACTGTGAAATGGAATCTATCGTCAAGGGGATGACTAGACGTGGGTTAAATTTTTCCAAAGGCGTGACAAAGTGGAAAAACATATAGATAAGAGGTATATGGACTGTGGGATACTCGGGGTTTATGGACGATGTCAACAAGGGTAGGAGGTAAAGAAGGCCCCAACCAAGGGAGACATGGGTTGCTTTGCCGGAAAAGGAATGTCACTAAAGGCGACAACAACAAGGCTATGTAAATGCTGGAAACAAAAGGCTTTGTACAATTACCAAATGAATACAGAATAAGTTGGGATGAGTGTACAAATATAGAAACAGGTGCCCCAGTGCAAGATGGCTTGGCCTGTTAGGGTGCAAGTTGCGTGGAGAACTGGTGGAGGGTGGGGGCCCCATGGGTGGATCTCTATATGAGGAAAATGAATGGAGGGAAATCTGCAGATGGGAAAACTGATTGTGGATGAAATGGAGGGTTAATGAGACTGCTGAGGTACAGTCAAACTTGAACTGTGATGAGATAACCTGGGAGTCCATTTGGGAAATCTAGAAAAATGAGGAGAAGGAGTATGTGGCTGATGCTCAGAAATTCATAAGACTATCGGGACTCCCATCCCTAGGGGGTGAAAGCAGCATGAGTGTCAAAGTGCCAAAGGTGACTATAATTGGGACAACTCATGTAGGAGAGAGTGCTACTGGTTGGCAGTACTGAAATGCAGCATAGGTGATAGTACTGCAGAGCTGGATGTGAGGATCCTAGAGGAAAATGTCGAAGGGTGTGATTGGGAGATGCAATTGATATTCAGAGGGAATGATTACATGCCAGTGTCAATCATATACCTGAAGGGACTGTGTTGATGTGTGATGACCAAGTACCTATACACATAAAAATTGAATACCCAACATGAACAATATCTAAAGAGAAAGAACATATAACAATTATTCGATAATTTTGAACATGACTATGCGTACCTAGGCGTGTTGTGGAAAAATTCTCCCCTGGGGCCGAGGATGGTTGGTGACCTGGGGAATGTGACTGTGTAGGTGGTGGGATCCTGATCCCATGGCTGAAGAAGGATCGGAAAATGGATGCTTTGAGCTCCTGTAATTGAGCATGGAAGTTTGGAAAAGGGGACTATATATAGTTGTAGGGCCCACATTGCCACCTCATTTGTACCTGCTGCCATAGTGAGTGGAAGAGAGGTTTTAGAGGAGATTTGGAGATTTTGGGAGATCGAGCTAGCCAATCCAGGATTACGAGTGTCAGGGTAGTAGTCGTATCCTCCTACATAGTAATTAGGATTTTTATTTCAGGTAGGGTCGTATGGATGGCCGTACGATGGGGTGTTGTAAGGGTGCCCCCCCTAGTGCACGGGCGATCGAAGGATTCTCGTGCTTGAGTGCATGGATGTATAGAGGACAACTGTGCATGGGGGCATGTGAGTAAGGGAAACAGGTGCGCATTGGATGTGCACCTATTTGAGGAAGAGCGGTGCACTTGTGCGCAGCTGTGGAGTTAACAGGTGCGCACGAATGTGTGCATGTATGTGACAGGTGTGCATTGATGTGCATTTGTTTCGTCGACAACAACGCATTGATGTGCAAATATGTGAAGAACAGGCGCGCATATGTGCACACTTGTGGGGGTGACAGTTGTGCACATGAGGCAAAGTTGGGGGGGGTGAAAAAAACTTGTCTTTTTTGAAGTTTTTATTTGGTGAAGTGTGATGGTTGATCAAGTGTTGTTTGTGTGAATGCAGGTGAGAAGTTCAGGATGCTAGTCCAATAAAGGGAGAGAGACTGGGCATGCCTCAGGGAGGTGGCGAGGGATGATGAGTCAGGTGTTTGGATATATTTAGCAGCGTGTGGGTTGCTAAAGTTCTTCGATTGCTCACTATTACAGGCACAAGAGTACCTATTGCATTTTGTGATTTTGATGTGGAGTACTGATCTACAGTGTTTCATTGTGCGGGGGGGAGTAGTTGACCTTCTCTGCGGTGGAAGATGTCTACTTTCTGACCGGGCTCCCTTTTTAGGGAAGAGCCCTACCTGTTGATCCCCGGTTGCTAGGGGAGGCACACTTGACAGATTTGGCCTAGACGTATTGTTTGGAGGAGGATTTCATGTCAGGCTCCGTTGTGTGGATTGGGGCGATGGATGCGCTGGTGCATCGTTGCATCACCACGATGATCGTGAGGGTCTATGGATCCTTAGCTACTCAATAGATCAATGGTGGTTAGTTGAGGATCATGCAGAGGGCATTGGGTGGAGAGAATTTTGCCTAGGGCTTGATGTTGCACTCCAAGATGATGGGGCAGGTCAACCGGTGTCAGGTTGTTGACTCAAGGGATTTTTCCTTTAGGTCTATCTTGGTGGCATGGTTCTTGGAGAGGGTGCCTGTGTTGCTCCCTAGACTTTTGTTGGAGGCGGTTGGGGCACATGAGCCATGATTGATGTGGTGGGCATCGATTTTGGTACAACATGGGGGTGGGGAGGATGGCCATTACTTTACAGCCGAGTTGGCACGCGTGTGGCATCAAATGCAACCGATCATACTACAGTTCCCCTATGGTGGGATGGACTATCGCCAAGACCCAGATATGGTGTTACCTCCTAGAGAGGCTTGGGACCATAGAGGTATGTTGTTGTATTTTATGTTTTGTGATTTTGATAGTATAGCATATGTTTTATGTATGGATGGATGTTGATGCTATCTTTTGTTTATTGTGTGTGAAGATGTGGGGCCGTGAGGGAGAGAGGTGGAGTTGGTTAGAGCGCCTGCTCACCAGGGGCCCGTGAGACCACCGCAAGGAGAGCCGAGGGCGAGAGAGAGACGACAGAGAGACGAGGTTGGTGCCAGGCCAGCCGATGATGAGAGAGCTAGTAGGAGACGCAGGTTTGATGAACCCAGTGCAGGGAAATCCCATGCTCCTCCAGCAGAGGTCAATGGAGTGTTAGAGGAATTTCGCCTCCTATTGGAGGTGGTGCTACAAGGAGTTCCTGAGGGCATGTGGACTCAGATTCAGGATGAGGGAGTCCTGGAGTAGTGTGTGGGCCTTCCAATGGAGTTGCAGACCCTGATCTGCTGAGCAGCTGTAGCAGGGAAACTATGAATGGGCAGTTTCCCCCAGGACCTGGGGGACCCCCAGCGGGTGGGGTACCTCCACTAGATAGAGGACCTGGTGGTGGCACTTTAAAGGCACCATGAGTGCTCTTGTTTTTATATTTTTGGTATTTGTATAGGCTTGGGAGCCTATTTTGTGTAGGGTAGTGTGACACCTATTTTGTACCTATAGGGATGAGGGGGTTCACCTGCCTACAGACGATGTACATGTTGTACTATTTTTGTAAACATTGATGGCACATTGATATATATATATACACATTTTTGGGATCTTTGTGATGTTCACATGTAATGATTTTTTATGATGCTTTTGATGATGTCTAATCTATATGTTGTGACGGAATTTTGATGATTTATGTATGTGTAATGGTGTCTTGATGTGATAAATACCAATCTAACACTAGGTTAGCCATATTATCTGCTATTTGATTAAATTGTCGTGGAATATGTGTAAATGTAATGGAATCAAAATGTTGAGATAAGAGTCTAACTTGCAGGTATTTGTGGAAGAGGCAAGGATCGCGGACACGGTACACATTATTGAGCTGCAGGACGACAAACTGGGAATCTAATAAGACGCTAAGGTGGCGAATATGGTGATGACTAGCCTCTGCAAGGAGGCCAATGATGACTGTGTATTCTTCTTGGTTGTTGGTTTCCGAGCCTAAACATATGCCACTGGAGTGGAGCAGTTCATGTGAGGGGGTATAGAGGGCCCAAGTGACCGAAGCAAGATTCTATGTCCAACGGCTAGCTCCGTCAGCGTAACTGATGTGGTAGGTTGATGGAGGAGTCATATGTCAATAACACAAATGGTAGTTCAGACATAAGACATGAGGGGAAAACTAAGACTAAAAACATTACAAATGTGTACAAAAAGGAAAAATCTTAGGGTAGAATGACTACGCTCAGGCGTAAAATTTCTTTAAGTACAACCCGTTGATGATTTCTTTGAGAGGGCATCCTTCTGGAGAGCCTAGGATGTATGCGCCTTTAGTGAGGCAGTGTTGGACGATGTAGGGTCCATGCCATAATGACTCGAATTTTCCATGACCGAATGTATCATGAGCGATATTGTAGGCAAGGACGAGGTCTCCTTCGTTAAATGAGCGAAGGTTGACATGGTGGTCAAAGGTGGCCTTCGACCATTTTTTAGCTGCCTCATTGTTCTGTAATGAAGACCGGCGGTCTTCATCCAGCAACTCTAAATTCATCAAGCGCTGCTCCATTAGAGAAGAGTCGAGTAATAGCTCAATAGCGGTGCGCAATGTGGGAATTTCACACTCGATGGGGAAAGTGGCTTCGACCCCATGGACAAGATGAAATGGTGTAAATCCACTGGAAGTTTTAACTACCGTGCGATAACCCCATAGTGTTGAAAACAACATATGATGCCAATTGGTCTTATGTTTGTTAACAGTGCATTGCAACATGGTTTTGAGGACCTTGTTGACCGCCTCTACTTATCTGTTGGATTGAGGGTAGTATGGGGAGGCGAACTCGTGGGAGAAACCTAGATTTGAGGAGAGTTCGACGAAGATCTCATCCTCAAAGTTTTTTTCGTGATCGGAGACTAGATGTAGCGGGACTCCAAAGTGGGAAATGACGTGGTTAAATAAAAAACACGCTGCAGTGTCAGTGATGTTGTTGAAGGTGGGCATGGCTTCGGCCCATTTGGTGAAGTAATCGACTGCCACGATGATGTACTTGTGTCCATTTCTAGATGGAGTATTGCAATTCATGAAGTCTATGCCCTATTTGAAAAAGGGGTCGGTAGTGATGACGGGGTGTAGAAGAGCAGGTGGAGCTCGTGCTTTGTTGGCATAAAGTTGGCATTTGTCGCATCGTTTCACAGCATGGATGCAGTCGTGAAACAATGTGGGCCAGAAGTAGCCTACTCGAATGTTTTTCTGGGCGGTGGACATCCCTGAGAGGTGGCCACCGCAGGCGCCGCTGCGGAAATCATTCAAGACTCTATCAACTTCGTCGATGGTTAAACATTGACGGAGTATGGTGTCGACCCCACGTCGATATAGGATGTCTTCGATAAGGAGATATTGAGGGGCCTGATGGAAAATGCACCAACGACCATATATGGAGAGGTGAGACCCAAACTTCTGTGTCCGAAGGTAGACGAGAAGGTCTCCATACCAGGGGTCATCCAAGGGGATGTAGAAGAGGTGTTCATTAGGAAAGTATGTATTGATGGGTGAACTACTAGCATCTGAGAGAAATGTCATGATGAGTTTGGCAAGGACGAGTGCTTTCTTTCTTTTGGGAGTTGAAAAATCTAGGTCGTACTCTTGAAGGATGGTGATCCATCGGGCAAATTTTCCATTGATTTGTCGACGACTAAGAAAGTAGTGCATGGGGTTGGAATCTGCCACGACTTAGGTAGTGAGAAGAAGTATGTAATGATGCAGTTTTTGGACTGCGAGGACAACTACAAGGGTGATTTTCTCTTCATGATTGTACTTTAGGGGAGGCCCTGATTTTTTTTTACTGATGTAGTAAATTACATGCTCACGGTCGTCATCCCCTAGTTGGACGAGAACTCCTGCTACTGAAACGGCTAAGGCTGACAAGTAGAGCATATAATTGCGATCATAGTTGGGTGGACTAATCAAAGGGGCATTGGAGAGTTCCACTTTTGAATCATCAAAAGCGGTTTGGGCATGTTTATCCCATTAAAATGGGATATCATGATGCAGTAGGCGAAGGAAACTATGCACGCGAGTGGCGTAATATGGGACAAAGCGTCGTAAAAAGTTGGCTTTTCCTTGTAGGCTCTCCAGTTGGCATAAATTATGAGGTGGTGGAATTTTTTTGATGGCTTGGACCTTGAGGGAGTTCACTGTGATGTCGTGTTGGGAAATGATGAACCCAAGGAGGTGTCCAACGGTGACACAGAATACACAATTGAGGGGATTCAAGAGGATATTGTACTGATGACACCGTTGAAAGACAACTCGTAAGTCATCTAGATGTTGCGTTCATTTCCTGGATCGAGCAGTGAGGTCATCCAAGTAAGCGAGAATGATGCTAGTGAGATCATGGAAAACATAGGTCATGGCTTGTTGGAATGTCACACCGACATTCTTGAGTCCAAAAGGCATGACTAGATACGCAAACGTGCCCCATGGGGTGGTGAATGCGGTTTTATACTGATCTATTGGATGGATTTGTATTTGATTATAGCCAGAGAATCCGTCCATGAAGGAAAATGCCTCATGGCCAGCGCAGTCATCGATAATTTGATCGATGAACGACATAGGGAAGTTGTCTTTGGGACAAATGTGGTTGAGATCACAAAAGTCAGTGTAGACGCGAATGGTGCCCTATTTTTTGTTAACAGGGACAGGGTTGGAGACCCATGACATGTATGGGATGGGGCATATGAACCTGACAGCGCGTAGTTTGTCAATTTTGGCTTTGATGGCCGCTACTTTGGATGGGTGCAGTGGGCGTTTCTTTTGACATACAGTGGTGACATCTGGCCATGTGTCGATGCGATGTTCAACAATAGAAGGATCGAGGTTGGGCATCTCTATATATGACCAGGAAAAAAATATCCTGGTATTCCTGAAAGAGCGCTTTGTAAGTTGTGAGTTCTTTAGGGGAGCATGCAACGCCAATGGTGATTTCTTCTACGATTCCAGGCTTGATGGAAATATCAATTTTGATAGTAAGGGAAATGTTGGCCATGTTGCCTTCTTCAAAAGCATCGGGGGCAGGGGTAGGGTTGTTGAACCAGTCTATATGTCTGGATGGAATGAAATCCTTGGTTTCGATTGCATATATGGAGTCTTGGATAGGAGGGTTGAAGGCTTCCTGTGAGAGAAAGAGCGCTCTGTGATTAAGTGAATTCCATGGGCAATCAAGGGTAGTTAGTTCTTCCAGGATATCTTCATTGTAGAGAAAAATGTGAGAATATAGGGGGTCCGGGGAAGTAACGTCTGTCGAAACTGAGGTAGCGCAGGGAAATGGTGGATGTAATGGCCATACTCTGAACATATGGCACACACGAATCTGGTTTTCCACCCTTTTCTACCTATAGTAGGGGACGTGGTGGTAGTACTTGGTGAAGCATCAGGCACTGTGGTCACTCGAGGGAGTTGAATTGGATTGCTTAACTCGAGGAGAGGGGGACATCTATTTGTGGGGTGTCCTTGTTTCTCGCATAGTGCACAAGGAGGTTGAAATTGGGGGGGGGGAGTGGAGCGGTGGGCTCTTTCTTCTTCCATCTGGCCCCAGCTGTAGCAGTGGTGCTAGCAAGTGGGGGTGAGGGTGGTGCGGTTGGAGTGAGTACTGGAATCTGCATCGGGATTCCTTCTGTTTGGGGAGGGAGGGATGGTTGAGGGACCATCACGAGGGATATAGATACCATACTGGAATGGCAAGCACCATGTTAGGAAGGGTAGGCGTTGCAGCTACTTGGAAGGCTTGTACTCCTGGTGGGGGGTAGAAGAAGGGGATTTGAGTAATGGCTTGGGGGATTGTCTCCCAAACTGGGATTTGACCTTGGGGGAGGGTGAAATCAGGGGTAAGTGGTGTCATGGGGTTATCAGGGGGTTCCTGAGGTGGGATGTTTGCGACTAGTGGGACGTCAGGGGTGAAGAAGCCTCGATGGGAGGAATGGTATCTCCAGTTTCCATTCCATCGGAAGATATGACACACACTTGTGCTGAGGGATGTATGAGCGGAGGTGCTCCATGGTATGTCCTAGCAAAGATGGGTCTTTGAAAATGTCGAGGCCCATCTCGATGAGTGGGTAGGCACCAAAATTAGTGTGGACAAGAGGTAGGATGTTATCGATGTTGGAGGAAGGGTTGGGCTCGTAATGTGAAACTTGGTCGATGGTGATGATCTTCCCGTTGTGGGGGAACATCATCATTCGAAACACGTAATATGCCATAGCCTTCATAGCGTACATGTAGCTATGTCCGAACAAGATGTGGTAATCAAGTGGGGCGTCGGTAACTTCAATGTCAATCAGAATGGTTTTTCCCCCAAGTTCAACAAGGACATTTTGAAAGAGCCCTTCAGGAGAGGATGATTGTCCATCATAAGCTCTCAAAGTGACGGCAGATGGTATTAGCTCGGGGGAGCCAAGTTTCTACCAAACGGTTTTGGACATGATGCATGTGGATGCACCTTCATCAATGATACATCGATGAACTGTGATGTTCCGAATTTTGACTGGTATCTGGAAAGATACCAAAGAGGGGAGATGGGGTTCTCCTCAATCTAGATCAAATGTGATGAGTCTAGTATCAGCAGGGTCAACTGCCCCCAAGGAGGAAAGCAATGATTTTCATTGAGTGGGGTAGGTTTGGAGGACCTCCAAGACTAACATGGCCGCAAGAGATTGTGCCAAGTCATCAACCAAACTATAATTGTGTGCCACCCTAGCCTGAGGGTTGTTGACATTCCGTCATAATGGGATGCGAGGAGTACAAATGGGTGTTTCAGTGTTAGGGCGTGGAATCATCAAGGGTTGTCCGGCTATAACTGGAGTTGTTTCCGAAGTGGTGGGAGTAGATTTAGGGAGTGCATTGTATTGACAACTGCGCATTTGTAGAAGAATTTATTATTTTCTAGAGAGGAGGATAGTGCGATCCGCCATATTCCTTGGATTTTGATACTGTCCCATTTGTGGTGGGGCAGGGTGCATTTCTAGTTGGGTATTCATCACACCTTGATGTGGAATAGGGTTTTGTAACACTGTCGAGGGTGGTTGTTGCAAATACTGTTGTGGGGCCTGCTGAGGGGCAGGCAGAGCTGGAGGACGTGGCGCATTCATGGAATCTTTCATCCATTTGAAGTAGACAATTTAGGGGCAATGGTGAGTATAATGACCATGCTCACCGCAAAGGGCACAAGGGAAGTTCATATGGAGGTTGTTATTGTTCCTCCCTAGGCATTTGTTGTTATTTCCCCCTTGGGGGTTCTGGTTCCCCTGATTCTGGTTGCCCCCAGTAGGTTGGTTCTGTTGGGTGTTGTTTCCCCCTGGTCCTGAATTATTATTGTTTCAGTTTTTCCCTTTCTTTTTGGCATTATTCAACGGATGGGCCATATTTTTCGTATTCAGTTGTTCAAAATTTTGAAATTGCTGAATGGGAGAGGGTTGAACAAATTTAACCCCAACGTGTGATTGTCCTTGTGATGGAGCCATGGGATGTGGAGGGCCAGGAAATGGAAAATATGGATTATTTTGTGGCAATGATCCGTAGGGTACATAGGAAGGTGTAATGCTTTCACTAGAGCTTAGGGTGTAAGCTAAGGTAGAGGGGGTACCAGAACTTGGTTGAATAGCCGAGCGCATCATGGGTGTTGACGTGGGTCCACTCATGCATGGGGGGGAAGCAACAGAGTATGGTTGTTGATAAGGGGGAGGAGGGTAATAACAGGGTCCTCCATACACCAATGGAAGTTGGGGTGTACTGTACATAGGTGGTGGTTGGATGTATGGGTTGTGGTGTGTTGTGGTACCAATCAATTTATCCGTTGAGTGAGACATCTCAGGTTTGTCCTGACCGAATGGTACGGGTCTCGGGGCGTCAGGTAGTACTGTGTATAAGTATCCTGACTGTGAATAAATGAGGTCGTACTGTTGAGACTTGCTGATGGCTTCCTCTTCAGATTGGGGGAAGGTGGAGGCCACATATTTGGCAAGGAGGGGAACGAGTGATCTAAGAAACTAGTCAAGGCATTGTTGCTTGGTGGTTTCTGCTTTACATAAACCACGTCACAGACGCCATTCGTGAATGTGGTCAGCGATATGTGTGGTTGAGGTTTGTTTAAACTCAGAGAGTAATTCTATACCATTGTCGTGGCGAATTGGTAGTTGAAAGAAGGTCAAAAATGTTTTGGCAAAGGATTCAAAAGTCACATGGGACCCTGATTTTTCATCTACATACCACTTGGTTGATGGGTCGGTGAGTGTGCGCTGAAATAACCTTAATCGAACAGAGTCGTCCATGATGCTTTTTGAAGAGAACCATAGGTGTAAGGTCATGACATGGTTGGTAGGGTCTTCTCCCGCCTTTCCTTCAAACTTGGGAATGTCTAAAGGTAGTTTGGTAGGCATTGCAGGCCATGTGGGGGTGTGAAATATAGGATTGTTGGTGAGCTTACTCAAATCTGGTATGTTGAGGGAAGCCAAGTATGGAATTAGAAGTGGTGGTGGAGGATTGGTTCCAGTCATGGTGTGAGTGGTTTGTCTACCTGACCCGTGAGGGTGGTTAGGTGGGGTTGTACTTCCCCCTTGGGAAGAAGTTTGCCCCCCACTTCCTTGTAAAGGAGAGCTAGTGGATGGTTGGCCTTGGGAAGTGGACCCAAGTAAAGTGGAACCAAGCAAAGTTGATCCCAATATAGTATCACTCACAGGGGTGTGAGAGGGTTGGGCCGATGAGCTGGCAAAACTAGGAACTCCTCCTAAAAGAGGAGGGAGGTTCTGAAAGCATCTGGAATGACGAAGATTTTGTGGGTCCCCTATGATATCCAAGTAGCAAAGTGGATGTGTGAAAATGGTGATGAGAGCAATAAAATGAACAAGAATCTTTGTTATAATTTTGGACCTTCACAATATATCTCTCAATCACATGTAATCATAAGAGAATCATACATAAATCAATTGAAAAGAGGCATACATGTGGGTAGGTGGATTTTGTTCGCGTGGGAGAACAAAGAAAATAAATGCTCGTGTCCTAAAATACGTAACATCCTTCCTCTCAAATAGCACTGGACCTTCCAATAACACTCAATAGTGGGGTCTAAAGCCACCAAAAGAAGAACTAGTGAAGGATGAAACAATCAGTTATAATGAGGGGTAGAGGGTGCATATCCCAAAAGAGCTGGCGATATTTCCCAATAGCCACACAAAATCTGAGCAGCCCACAATTTCCACCTGGGTAGATGTCCTAAAATTTGGTCACTAGGTACCTCGGTCAAAGTGCGACATTTAGATTTTCAGCCTCAGAAATGGGTCACGGGTTGGATCCCTTCCAAGAGGTGGGTGCCTCAAGGGGGGATGCACAAAACAACCAGACCTCGGCCTTCGACCCTTCATGGGTATCTCCCTGCCTTATGGTGTAGGAACACTTGACTTGGAGGATTTTTAAAGTTCTCTATTTGTCAACTTCTAATGTTTGAAGATGTGAGAACTAGATAACGGGGAGTTATTTGGATGCCTATCCTCGAGATCCTACCTAGACTAAAAAAAAAATTTTGGCACCTCATGTGGAGGAAAACTTAGTGAGTTTTTAGAAAAAAATTAGATGTGGTTGTTTGAGAGATTGGGGGTGTGAACACATCTTATTCAAAGTAAGTGGGAGTGGATGGTTCCTTCAAGAAAAAGTGGGACATTTCGGAATCCCTTTGGAGGAAACCTCCTTCAACCTCCACAATTCGAGATGAAACTATGTGAGTGAGTAGTGACTTTTTGTGTGAGAAAGTGATGAAATGTGCCAAATTTTTAATAAGTTAGGTGTCACCTTGCAGCATGTGGACTTCGTGTGGTCCTTACAATTCTTGATTACTTATCTTACTAGAGGCCATTGGTACAACCTTGCGTAATTTTAAAGTCCCTAGAGAACTAGCATGTGGACATATGGGTCCTTACCAATCCTTAAAACTCCCTATCATGATTTAATCTAAGAAAGCTTCAAAAATACTATCCTAGATTGCAAGCATGTGGGCATGTATGGGCCCGTTACAATAATCTTTAAATTCCCCTAGTGATGTAAACTAAGAAAGTAGCTTCAAACTATCATATCTTTGCAACATGTGGGCATGTATGGGCCCTTACAAATTTAAGATGTTTTGAAAAGAAACTAAGAGGGGCCCTAGGGGGGCTTTTTCCTCTATTAAAGATTTTATTTTTAAGGGAGATGAAATCTTCCCTCTATCATTTTTCTGATTCTCAAGATCGCTCTATGGTGCAAGAGAAGAGCATACTCAATGATTGAAGTTTGATTTCTGGTCCCAATGCAAGTGTTTATATATGTGATAGTTAATGATTCCAACTTAACTTTTACAATCAAAACAAGCCATCCATGTGGCAACTCAAAGCAAAAAAAAAAGAAAAAATATGGTTTTTAACCCCCTAAGTGATTATGTTTTGACTAAACCCAAATAGGGAGAAAATTGATACCTTCCCCAGTATGGTCGCCAATCTGTTGTATCCTTTTCATCACTTGAATGAGAAAAAGAGGGACACTTGTAAGTCCAGTTGGGTCAGCTGAACAAGACAAAAGTTAGTGCAAGCGTTAGACACATCAAACACAAGAAATAAATAAACAACTAAGCTAATAACAACTAAAGAAACAAAACTAAAGTGCATAAGGAAATTACAACCAAAATCAACCAAGAAATTGACCAATATTCATGCCACCAATGGATAGATTGTATTAGTGGGAAAACACCAAAGAGAAATGGAGACTTATGGGTCCTCTCTTCCTCCAAGGGAGGGCTCTTTAATACCCTATGTGAGAGCTCTTCTTACAAATAGAAAACTAGAAAGGAAATGGTGAATAAATGCAAAGTGAAGTCCCTCAAGAGGTGAGGTGAATGGCTCAATGAAATGATGCTAGTATGCTCCAAGAAGGAAAGAGGTTCATTGTAGGAGAATAGAGGCAGTATAACAATACAAATAGATTCTTGGAAATATAGTGCAACCATGGCCTCTTTTTATAGAAAATGTTTCAGGCATTATCCAACCGGTCTTTAGTGTGAACAAGGGGATATTTAGGGCACCTTTAGGTCTTTGACCAACCCCTCACTCGGATTCAGTTCAGATTTGAGGGTCAAATAGACTTGGGAGATGAACCAGAAGTGGGTGGGAGGCCGACTAGAATCATAAATGCGTCATTCTCAGGTGTGCGCATCCCTTTACGTACACAGTCGCGCGTCGGGAGCCTGTGCACTTTTCCTGCATTTTTGACTGGTGCACATGCGCGTGCTTCCTTCATATTCTGAGCGCATGTTGATTTTAAAACCAGTTGTATAGTTTGTGCCCTTTGGAAATGCATTTTTTGGGCCATGCATGAACTAATATGTGTTTTGGAAATGTTGGATTCCTGTGACCATTTGCGGATGAAATTTCAGTGATAACACCAAAGAATTAGGGAGTTGGAGCTTCCTTTAGGTTGGAGCCTGAGAAACTAGGGGGTTGAAGCCTCCTTCCAGTTGGATCTAGAGAATTGGAATTTGGTGATTCTTTGATATATAAGAAAAGCATTCCATGGTTTTCTCCCCCATTGGGTTTCCACATAAAATACTGGTGTATCGTGTATTGTGTGGATGTGTCTATTATTGTTCATTATGCATTGATGGATGTTAGTGTTTATGATGCAATAATATATTGATGATGAAATTATGAACATTGTTGAATAAGTTAAAATAATATACATTGTGGTTAAAAGGATTAATAAGTGGTATAAATTTCTCATTACTGATTCACCCCCCTCTTAGTAATCCAACATAACATATACCAACGTCTACTTCTCTTCATTCCTCAAAACATTTCTTGGTCAATAGACCTTTACCGGGGAATCCTTACCTAAATCCCCTTTCATTATTACCTGAGCATACCAAGCCATACTTGAATGGATATCATCCTTCTCTGGATGTCCTCTAATCCACTGGTCTTCTGGAGAGTATCTAAGCACTATCTTTACCAGATTTTGGATCAACACCTTATTGATCCTTTGCCTTATCTTCATAAGAATATAAGCAATAGCATCATCCACATTCATTCACGTTGTTAACTTTTCTTGTTGATATAAGGTCATTAATGACCAAAATGATCCATCAACACACTATACTTTACAACCAACCATATGTTATTCTAAGTCTATATGTATTTCAAATATTTTTCTCTTTCATTCACATGCATAGACACACATTGATATACATTCCTTCTTGGGAATAACAAATTAATCTATAAGGATGTGAGCTCAAAAACTTGCTCATATTCTCATATTCACACATCACTTGGCCTCTTTCCAATAGCTATTTCTAAGTCCCATTAGTAGTATAATGTATCATTAAATACAATTAGCAAGGACAAGGGTTTCCCATTCTCTGGGTTCTTATCCATATTAGGTGTTCAATATTTCAAACCATGAACTTCCCAGCTTAGAAATCAAGGGGCTTAATTCCCAAACCATGCCAGGCCTCCAAGGGTACAATTTATTTCTCCCATCAATGTCTGAGTACTTTCACACTCTTAGCGGCCTACCTCCCTTATGAAAACCAAAACAATACAAGGGACTTCTTTTGATTATATTACAAACTTAAGGAGATCTTAATGGTTATTTCATTCATCCTTGGAACCTCTTAATTCCAAGCAACCGAGTCATTACTACTCGTAAAATCCATCACCATATTAAGTGGACAAACTATATCAATTTTCCCTCATTCCATTCCTCCATCACAAGGGAGTTTCCATAAGTGTATTATCCCTTAAGTAAACAAAAATCATAAATACATGAGGCTCTATCCACCCATGTTGTTAGACAACATTTCATTTGTCAAAGAAAAACTGTGTCCACTCTCTGAAACTCATATAATGACTAGGGCAGTTATCAAAGTTCTATTTATGGTTCACAGACTACACAACCTCAATTCCATCATTCTTTGTTCCAAACTCTTTTACTTCTATACATATTCATATTTATTTATCAATGTAGATTACATATTCAAACTTCTAGAGGAGTCAATCTAATTTTCCAACTAAACAAAATTATAATTCTTATTCCGTAATTGATATGCAATCCTTCTTCTCAAGGAACTTGTTCAATTAATATTTAAGTTTTAATACAGATAATTTTTTTTCCAACAAGCCCATATTGGCTATGAAAACCAAACCTTATGGCTTCTATCTATCCCATGTAGGCCTAGAGTTTGAACACCTATAAATCCAACCTCCTAACCCTCATTAGGCTAGTGGGGCATACAAAATTTATCTTTTATCTGATCTAAACCTCCTTTACTAACCACACCTATAAATCCAATTCAGGGCTCATAATCCAACTCTTCTCATCGAGAGATTTCCGACGACTATAATTATGCTCAAATCCGACCTCGGGATCAAAATTTATGGCCTCCTAAAGCTTTCTAGGTTTTTCCCTCCAAAGATCCACCTCACATCTATGTGGCACTCACATGGACCTCCGCCACCTGTACCATCCATTGTGGCACTACTTGAGCACTAAAATGGAGAGACACAAAACCTTCTATGTGGCATACATGGCCAACTCCTAACAAGAACATTACACATCCCAATGGGCGTAACTTGAAAACAAAACCATACCCAACTGGGCACTGGGGTCCTGCAGTGACTAATACAAATAAAAACATTCCCAGTTTCCAGTTAACTAGTTGCTCGGTCCCCAGAATCTTAACCCAACCGAGAACCTTACCCCACCAGGCATCGGGATCCCATGGATCCCCCAATAGCTGACACAATTTTTTTTTACTGGTTACTAGTTAACCGGTTATCTAAGCCCCATAGCCTTAACACAACTGGAACCTTAACCAATTAGGCACCAGGATCTGGGGATTCCATACTGTATCGCTCATTCAGAAACATCATATCTGGGTTTCCAAATGACACCAAAGGCACACACACCCAATGTGTGATGCCACCTTGCGTGACACTTCATAGATGGACCAGACGCCATGATGATGTGGCACAAACATGTGGTAACTAATTCGACAAATTTATGTGGATAAGCTAACATGGCATGACACATGGTTAATGACATGACATGACACGTGTAGGATGACATCATCACATCCTCCAGTTTTTTATGAAACTCTACACTAGAACCTTGACCCAAAATACACATAGAACGATGTCCTTCATGACATGTGGACCAACAATGACATGAACTATGAACTGACATTGAATTACATGTCACCACAAGGCACAAAGGGCCCCTTTCTATGGAACCCTTCCCCAGAACCTTGACCCAAGGGGAATCTGGGAAAATAAACTCCTTAGAAAGTCCTATCACATAGTCTTTCGGTCATCTGGTGGTCCGGTTATTTGGGGTGATGACTCTCTCCTGAGCTTACTTTGAAAATTGAAACTAAACTGTGACCCAGCTGGTAACCGTGGAACCGATAATTCCAAAATGCCTTCGTCGCAGTTCTACAATTTTTTGGTTATCTAGTGATCTGGTTAAATGGGACTCTACCCACCTCCGGGTTATTATCCTTCGACGATGAATGGTTAGGATCACTTTCCCAATGATCCAATGACTAATATTTAAGGCACTAAACCAAAGTCTTATGCCTAACAGAGGGCCCACAATTGACCTGCACCAATTCGATGCTAACACTTGTCATCCTCCATGTCATTTTTACCACGACCCTAACACTCTATGTCACCCTGACGTCATTCACATGAGACCAACATTATACTATGCACTTTCAATGGGGTTGGAACACTGCAAGGAACCATGATCCAACTAGGGTTCTAGGATCTAGGATTTCCCAAGAAGACCTTCATCGCAATCCTCCGATGTTTCGATTATTCGATGATCTGGTTATCCAAAATTCACTCATCTCTGGTTCCTACCTTTGACGACAATCTGACAGTCATGGTTCATCCTTCCCTCTGATCCAGAGGCTAGTTTTACCCCCGCTCATCATAGTACTACTGAGAATCGATCAACCTGATCCAACAAGGCATTGAAGCCTATCCACCATCGAATGGGTTTAGGTCGACCGACACGTGGTACGACATGTCAACATGTCATCATCCTCTCCCTTTTTTACAGGTGTAAAAAGGGTGGAACCTCGTGTTGGAACCCCGCTCCACTGACATGTGAGATTTTTTTAAACATGACCAAGTTAATTTAAAAGGCTCGGGCGTTCGGTTATCCTTCTGCACCTATGCATAACCAAAATTCCAAGGTTCTAAGTTAGGGCACCAACTGACCAAGGAATTAATATTTAAGGCCTAGCCATCCCTGGGACCATATTAGGGGCCTAGTGATGTGTCCTCTTGACCCGATATCCATTACCAAATGGAGAAAGAAGGAAAGATATGGAATGCACAAGTTCAACCTTCTTATTATTTTAGACCTCAGGAAACATTTTAAAATAAGGAAAATCAATGCATGCAGAGAACACATGGCGATTCATTCATTTCATTTCCCTTATCAATAGTCATGCTTTCCCATAATCCTTCCAGACCTTCTCAGGATTTTAAGCCAAAATTACAGGCTATCTACAAATTTATCCAAGAGAAGACAACCAACGAGGGTAGTTATCTAGCATACATGGATTTACTTCGTCAACTTGTATTCCATGTTGCTCGTGAATCCATGCTATATCATGAATGGAAAACATGCCAATTTCATGCAGACATAAAAACATGCAAGGCATAAGTAAAAACTTATCCTATCTAGAAAATGATGACCAAATCAAATGAGCATAAATCTTCTCATGAATCAAATAGTATCATAGATTACACAACATTGTAAATTTTTACAATATGAACAAGAAACTAACCATACATAATACAAAGAGAATTCATCTGTAACAATTGTTGTCCAAATCAATTGATCATAGACAATGCTTAGATAATGTTGGCCAAACCATCTAACTGAGGGTGAGTTATTTTCCACCCAACCATAGGATCAGATGCACTATATCTTTGCAATATGACCACCATCGTGCTAAGCCATGGAACCACCAAGGAACTCTCTTAGGATCATAGAGAAATTAGAACAATGAAGGCCACTCTCCTTCACACAACTACTGGTTGAGAACCCTTACACCCACCATGCCCAGGGCCTTTATGAGGATTATCAGATGCCCTCTTATCTCGGGTCGAGTTATGGTTTCTTATACCAACCATGCACATAGTCTTGCTATAAAACTCCTACCTGTCTTCCCACACATGAGTTCTTCCATTGATCTTTGCAACCTATGCTCCTACCTCCTTGATCCCATTTCCACCATATTCCTATTCTTTTATTATATGTGTCATCACCCATGTGCCCAATGTTTTCAATCTCGAAGTTTCTCTAGTCCTTTCCATGCAGTTGGGTGGTTCACGTTCTTCCATGGAAGTACCGACCCATTACTCCCATGCATTTACATGGGAGGTACTTCTCAACTGCCCCAACCATACTCCATAAATGATTTTCTTCGATTTTTATGATAGAGGGAAATAAGTGTTATTTCCCTCAAAATAATTCAACAAGGTGTCTTGGGATTCCTTGATACAATGAACCCCCTTCTAGGCCCCCTTCACTCTTCCCTCCATTGGTATCATGGCTATTACTTGAGCTTCACCCATCAACCAATTCCCCCCCCCTCCCCCCTCAATAGGAACATTGTCCTCGGTGTTCTTCTACACCTCAACAATATTTTCCATGTTTGCATCCCTCAGTTGCTCCAACAATGTCTTTCCTTCTCAATCCAATTCATCTTGATACTTTGTCATTTCAATAATATGCCTACGACAATCATGCATTATTATGTCAATTCAATACATAAGATTCAATTGTTATTCGTAATTGAGGGTAAAACACACTTTTCAACATAATACTTATCTATGCATTCATGGATATGCATCCATATGGCTGCCACGTCATGACTCAACTCACTATTCTTCTTGCCATATTCACAGTTCTCATGATCCCAACTATCATGCTATTCCATTCAATTATCTTCTTCCTTGCAATCCCTTCTTTGTTACATAGTCCCTCAGGAGATCCATCTTTCCTACCAAGGCCTTCTTACATAGGAATATTATAGAGACTCACAGATTCTTACAGCCGATGTGTTCCTCTAGCTTGTTCTAACACAACACAACAATATCACAAATGATCATGGCATGTCACAGGGTTCTCATGTCATAACAATGGTATATTTTCCATGCCTTCCAGCTCAACAACCATCCTTTTTCCTTCTAGAACACATCTATCATCTCACTTGTATCACATACACACAACAATTGTGAGATATCATTATATAAATTTCAATCGGATTTTTCTTCTCAAATCTGCTCCCCACATATGTCAAGTTTCACCTATCAATTTCAAGATTTGTTCCATATATGAAATCTGATTTTTCCACAAGCATGAGATTCATTCTCATAAAAGTTTGGTTTTCCTTTCTCAATAGCAAGCATCAGTCTCCCTTATGGACTTACACTACTGCCATATCCAAGGCCATTTCTCCTTGGAATTTCCAACCTTGAACTAGTCAAACAAATTGTTAGTGTTATATGCACATTGTCCAAGATTTATACCTTAAATTTGCATTATAATAATTTAGCTCCTAATTCCTTCAAAAATTAATGCACTCTACAATGACATTATCAAGAAAACCTTTACTCAAATCAAGCTCTAAATAACAATGACATTATCAAGAAAACCTTTGCTCAAATCAAGCTCTAAACACATTTTAGCACAGGTGTAAACTCCTTTACTCATTTGTACAAGGTTAAAAATATAAAAAATCCGGAGGATATCTATTTCATTGCTTCTAAAATTCATAAATGCTACAAGTGGATCCAAAAAGCTACGATTTAAACAATATGTTAGATCTTCCCTATAACCATAACTTTTCCATAACTTTTCCACAATCCTCTTCATTTTTAAAATATAAAATATAAAAACCCACTAAGTAAAACTTACCATATATAAAGTGGTTTTGTTTGAGTCAATCCATTCTATAAGAGCTACAGAATATGCTTAGTATTCATTGGATATATAGATTATAATGTTCTTCTTGACATTTTTGATTTATTTTTTTAAATCTAATAATTAAAATTCTAACAATGGAATATACAGAACAAAGTGTTTTAAAATGTTGATTGCTAAGAATTTCAAATTGAATGAAAAAACGTATAGGCTTGCTTGTATAATTCATGAGAAAAAGGTGGTTAACGAATACAGTTTTGTTGAGATTTAGAGATTATAGAAAGAGAGGGACGGAACATCCTTCCTTACAATTTCTTTGAGCTCGAGTGTTGAAGAAAAAAAAAATGGCTGAATCATCAAGTAGTGAAGAAAATTCACATAATACAATTGAACGGATGACTTTTCTTAAAGGTAATGTTTTAGATCTACCCGGTAAATTCCAAGAATTGGAAAATATTAGGGTAGTTGAGAAAGAAAAGGTATCTAGTTTGAATGATAATGTAGAAGAGAAGAAATTGATAACACACAATCTACAAGATCAAATAGTATAGAAGGAGCTGGAGCTTACAATTTTAAAGCATTCTCATGAAAAGTTGAATTTATTGGAAGATGTTACAAATTAAATTTCAGAAAGAAAATGCATAATTTTAGATAAATAAATATGCAATTTGGGGGAAAAATAATCGACCATATGAATCAATTTAGACCCCATTTTGCCACTTCAGCAAAATGAAAGTTTAATACAACATGTATAAATAGATATACATAATATATGGTAGGAAGTGGACCAGAAAACCAAGGTTGCTAATCAGGTAATCAAATATCTTAATATCATGTCATAGCAAGCTCAAAATAAATGTAATGCAGTGAACTAAGCAAGTAAGGATTTTAAGAATAAATTTGCTCCTCTTCATAAGCTTGCTCACCTTCACCATGGACTCAAGCATAGAGAATGATAGGTGCTCAAATATATTAATCAGACTTAAAGCTTGTAGAAACAATACTAAGAAACTAAGGGAATGGATAGATGCCCTTACTATTTAACAAATAATAACTAAGGGAATAGATAGATACCCTTACTAGTTAAAAAATAGTGGATAAGTTATCACTTGATTTTATTTTACTCTTTGTTATTATTGTTGGATTACTGAGAGGGGGGGTGAATCAGTAATAGAACAATTTAATCATTTTTTAACCAAATAATCCAAGTGTTATGTCAATGTAGAATTATCATCCAATAATGAGCAATGAACAAATGAACAATCATACACATACACATAACACCAGTGTTTTACGTGGAAACCCAAAGAGGGAGAAAACCATGGAATGTTTTTTCTTATATGTCTTGAAGAATTACATTTATTGGAAGCACCAACTTCCTTTGTTTTCCAGCTGCAACTGAAAGGAGGCTCCAACCCCCTATTTTCTCAGGCTACAATCTGAAAGAAGATCCAACTCCCCAATTCTCTGGCTACAACTAGAAGGAGGCTACAACCCCCTATGTTCTCCGGCTACTACCGGAGGGTGGCTACAACCACCTGTCCTTGCCCCGTGCTGCCACCCTGAAGTAGAAGTAGAATGATGGAACCACTGTGACACTATCACTGTGAGATATACCACTGTAAACCTGTACCAATAAATCTGAACCATGCATCAACCATGCATCAACCTGTACCTCAACCTGTAATCAACATGTACCATAAACAAGTGCATCAACCATGCACCAACTTGTACCAAACAACCTGTAATCAACATGTACCATAAACAAGTGCATCCAACCATGTACCAAGTATGTACCAATCATGTGTCAACTACTCATCAACTATGACTCATCAATATGTACCAACATCATCAACTATACGCCTCATGTATGTGCCAACTCATCAACTAGTTGTCTCAACCATGTACTCAACATGTACCTCAACCAAAAGCCCTCATCAATTTCATCATACAAATCTAATTTGTAGCTCTGTAATAGAACTGGTGTATATTATCACATTCCTGCAAACCTTCCTTAACTTTAACAACAAGAGACTAGCATTTTCATCAAACTTTTCTTTAGTCTCACATGTCTAGTTTTGGATTAGTCAACAACCCTAACTTGAAGTAATCATAACTTTGTACCTGTAATGTATAAAGATCTAAAACTGATACACAATGTTCTTCAATTTGTTTTATACAATTCCTCCAAGTTTCACTACTTGGAACCTCTCAGAAAATGAGTTATAGCAAAAATGACATACCTTGCTGAATTCTGACTTATTCTAGAGAGCGACCTTGTAGAGCGTGCCCCACACGAAATATTTGTTGAATTGATCTAAAAATATTACACAACATACTACAGACTGTACCCTAACCAACACATTTTGTCTCACTGAATTTGGATCTGTTATGAATAAGTTATGATGTTTTTACCCAAAACACTTGTTTTTGACTAGTTTCAGGATTAGCCACAAACCCTATTTTCCACATAGTGTAACTCCCAAAATACAACGACCCACAAGCTGAATTTTTTACCATAGATACTTGGATATGTTTTCTCAATGGTATATAAATTTCATGGTCTGAATCATTATATAAAAAAAATTATAGCGAAAATGGTGAAATGACCTGTAAATAACATACCTTAGAAAGCACCATCAAAAGAGTTTATCCTTCCTAGCATTTCGGCCTTCTTTTCTTTACCATCCCTCATAATTTCAGCTTAGATATCCTTGGTTACCTCAGACACCTATATATATTCAATATGCTCAAGTGTATCTAAAATTAGAGAGCCTTGTCTCTTCTTTATACTCTCCAAGTAGCTTCTTTAAAACCATCTTCTAGGTCACTTGGCCCCACTTTCCTTATTTTAGGGTTAACCCACTTCTAATTTCTGCATTAAATTTATTATTGAAATAATTTATTTTGTATTCACTTTGAATTATAATACACTCATTACTTCACTTTATTATTTACCTTTTAAAATCTCTTAAACCACTTTGACTACT
>ML838918.1:0-20631 GCA_009831015.1 Picea engelmannii
GCGACTCCAAAAGGATGTACCACTAGCCACCCCCGAGCTGAGACCACGATTTCCTGAGACCTGCGTCTCTCTGTCCGCCGGTGTCCAGGAGCGAAGGCTGCCAAATCCCCTCCTCTCTGCGATCACTCACTCTGCATAGCACTACCGAGTTCCCCTCGCGTCCGCCCTCTTCAATCGTTTCAGCCGTACGCCTTATCCTCTCGCGAGGTCGCGTGTGGCACGATTTCCTTGTCGCCGGTCAGTCATGATGGCTCTATGGATAGGCAGTCCACCTCCCCATCCCTCATCAAGCCATCAACCTTCCGGCCTGCAAGGAATTAATTTCAGGGCTAGCGAGCCGCTGTTGGTTCCCCGGGCCAGTGGAGTCCAAACACGGTATATTATTCTTGGTGGAAGTTAACGCCCCTTTTTCAAGGTGCCCTCCACCACCATCGTGGTCTCTTTTCCGCACATCCCCTCTCAGCAGTTCTGCAATAAATTCAAACTGTCATTTACATTTATTGATGTCTTTCTATAGGTCCATTTACATCACATATTCATACTTATGAGTTTTGCCATAATCCTTGTCCAGTTCAGTTATATTTACAATCTGGGGGAAACAGGGTGTTACAGTCATCCAACGTCCCCTTTCCTTCATTTTCATCCATAAGATCGACATTGTTTAAATCTAAAAGTCCATTGGTCTTTGCCATTACCATTTTTAAGTGGAAGACGAGTCACTTAGACTAAATAGGCAAACAAATTTTGGTTAAAAACCAAACTCAAAAAGACTTTAAATCGTGACTTTTCATACAAGGATCATAGAATCACATGAATGGTCAATCAATATGTTCGGCAATTTCTCCAATGTTCTGTATGCAATAAGTCTCGTATCTAGGATTTTGAATATTTGTCGATGAATCCTTTGAGAAATAATACCGTTACAAATGTGATGGATAGTTCTAGATATCATCATTTAAACAATACATATTCACAATTTGAAGGCTTGCAACAGTATCCGCATTTGAATACCCTTCAAAGTTCAAACTTGTGCATTTAATGACATGACAAATAAAATTAAAGGCCTATCCAAATAGCAAGCCCTGTTGAAATTTTCAATATCGCAACAATGAATTTCTCTTATACCATACTCACCTTGTGATATAGCAATTCAAGGTGAAGGATGGCTACAGACTCCACCTGCACATCATTCATCAATATAGTGCTAAATACACTTTAAAGGGAATGGTAATCAATTGCTTTCCCTTTATGAGAAAATGCACAACAAGTCATGTCTTTCTGAATCCTGAATGATACAGAGAAACAAGTCCAAGGTACAACGAACATTAATATCATAAAATGAATTTACACAAATTGGTGGTCCACTATCGAAGTAGAGGACACTTACCTTCAATCATTAGTAAGCCTAAGAATCCTTTCTACGATGAATCCAGTTAAATTTGAGTGATTTTACAAGAGCCATTGGCTACTGTCACATTAAAATTTGGCTCCTACCTACTGTACATGAGTCAAAATTGTGTTGGTTGCCCCATGTTATTTTGGAAGCAATCTGAAAACCAATTTGGACTATGTTACAAGGACTGCTTTCCCTTACCCCGTCCACCATTGCTAATTCTCATGTGTTTTTGTCCTCTACCAGGAAAATATTGGTCATCGTCATAGTCATCATCATCCTCATTTCCACTCTCACTGGAAACAACTTTATTAACTCTACGTGCAGGAGAAACAAGTTTTGCTCTGAGAGTTCTTGTAGTTACATGACCATTCATCTAAGTATCTTTAATACCATCCACTTGTGCAGTTGTAGGACGAGCTCAATTTTTGGATATATTAGCTGTATAAGCAAAGTAGTCCAGAGAATCGTCCTTGAGAGACCTTTTAAAATCCCGATAATACAAAATTAGGTAGAAAAATCCAAAATTAGTTCATTTATCAAGACTCGTTCGTTCCAGACCTAGAAAAAAATCAGGCAAGCAACTAATGTAGTAGATACACATAAATGCAAAGAAATATTTTTCAATCACGAAATACTGTTGTGCATTCATTCTATCTCCACTCTGGTAGGGACTACGCTGCCATGCAACACTTGTTTAATTAAACAATGTATTTAGATACATTGGTTCAATAACCACGTGCCTTATACTTATATCATCGGAGTATATTGTTTGGAAAATTTTAGAGTATATTGTTTGGAATTTTTAAAAAAAGAATAATATGGTAATATGTATAAAGTGTTTGTCAAATTTGACTAACGTGATTGGTTTCAAATGTTTTCATTTATAAGATAATCTAGGTTCAAAATCCGAGGAGACACCTAAAAAATCCAATCAATTGAAGATTGATAAATTAAGTATTAAGAAGATTTGACAACAATTGAGATATAATTTCTTATTACTTAAAAAATCCAAAATAATATAAGATAACTAATAAACTATATATTCTTAGTATCATATAATTTAATATTTTGAATTAATATAAATAGAATTGCTTTGTATGATTTTTCTTTTAAAAATTAACATAATTTAGTTTTTATAGTATCATATAATTTAATATTATAAATTAATATAAATAGAATTGCTTTGTATTCTTTTCCTTTTAAAAATTAACATAATTTAGTTTTTATAACCCGTTGGGCTGAAGGGACTATAGTGTTGGGATGTAGGGACAATAATATCGATTTTTTGTTTTTCTATTAGTTTGACATGAAAACCAATGACCTCTTATTCTTTTAACCCAAAGTTTCATAAAATTCATATAATTTAAGTTGAAAATTCATACAACCTAAGTTTTGAGTTTGACAGTTTATTTGGCCACTTTGTGAGGCATATGCAAACAATATCTTAGCTTATCTTGCTTTAATACTAATTTTCTCAAATGAAGTAATGCTAGAAATGAATCTAGCATTACTTCTTGACATTAAATGTTTTCTCCAATGCATATTCCATATCCCATTTGATATTGAATTGATCTATCACTACCACCTATACCACCATGCAAACCTACACCACCATGCAAACATGTTATGGGACTCTTCACTGTCTTTAGTTGTACATGACTCGACAAGGTGCACACTAGACCCTCCCATTGATGACTGGATCTCTGGCGGCTTGTTGTTGTTGGGTGTAGCTATAGCTATAATCTGAACCTTATGCATTTGCCACTATTGGTAGGCCTGGACCTTCTAGTACATGGTCGATATCAATTTTATTCATTAGAACGAAAGAAAGAAGTACAAAAACTCTTTCCAATTGTAATATGAGTGATCTTGTTGCTCAATTTTCTATTTTCTATTTGTGATTAATAGGGTAAAGTTATTTTCTATGTGTAATTAATAGGGTAAAATAAGCCTACAAGCTGCAACTATCGACGATAGAATAGAATACACACCTCTTATTTGCAAATTCGTAGAGTCTTCCGCCATGCATTGAAGGCCTCGGTGGTCTTTTCTTCCATTCTCTATGTGTCTACTGCATGGGTCTGACCTTCATGAGATGGGTTTTGGTACACACCTCTTATTTACAAATTCATAGAGTCTTCCATTGTGCATACAAGCTTGGGTGGCCTTCTCTTCCCTTCCCTGTGTGTCCAGGGCCTGGTTCTGACCTTCGTGAGATGGGTTTTGGTATTACTTTCTTGCGTAGACTAGTTCTCTTATTCTTACTTGTTTATTTGGCTGGCCTCTCAAAGCTTGAGTAAGTTTGAGGTACTGCAGGCATACGTAAACAAGTAAATGCGGGCCGGGAAGCACTGTAAGGTCACTTTCGTTTCACTCTGATTGTGAATTAATTATTCCTATACCTAGAGAGAATAGCTCTTGTACTTATTTAGTCGTTGCATCTACTAAATATATCTGCAAGGAACCTTTACTATGGGCCTGCAACTTGCTCTACGTCCAACCTTATTTATATCTTCCTGGGTTGGCTAAGTGATGTGATGTCAACCCTACTTTATTCCTAAGAAAAAGAAAGATATATGGATGGAAGGTGCACTCATACATCTCACCCAACCCGGTAGGAAAGTTTCATTCAATTGGGGGGCATGCATTGGAATGGGACTGAACAGATAGAGGTACTAGTTGCAGGCGAGGGATGGAATTTGTAATGTCTTCCCCTTCCAACTGGAATGAATGATTATACGGGTAAATACCTGAAAGGAATAGTTAATTGGAAATGGAACAACAAAGGGAATTAGAATTCCAAGAGGAATAGAAAAATAAATCTATTTCAATTGAGTGATCACCCTATTGATGGACTTAAATTGAGGCAGTCCAAAACGTTGGCTTTCTAAATTGGACGTAGGTTTTCCACTAATTTAAAATGAATCTATTATCTGCATGATTCTTTCCCTTCCCGATTAACCTAATTCTCTTCATTCTTTAGAGTCTTCGTTTGAGATGCCTACAACAGAACAGAGGAAAGGAAATGTCATTTGATATGTCTACAACATGACAGAGGAAAGGAAGTGAAGGCTAAAAGATGATCTCCATAGTTAGGTCAAAAGATCAATGATCTCCATAGTTGGGTCGAGTAAAATGAACGCTACAACTATCATTTTTTTACACGAAGGAAATATCCTTTATATTGAGTGCACACAAAGCAAACCATAGCACTCTCATACCTTTCTATGTGGAATCTGTGTTGTTATGGGGTGAATGACACTACTTTTTTATGCCCAAAATAATTATGGAATAGGGACCCTCATTTGTTGTTAGGAATAACCTACATTTGCTTACACAAACAACACCTTCCTCTACTGCATGTGACTCTTGAAATCAACCTAGAGTCGTCCCCTTCGCTACAGAATACATCGACATGACTGTTCAGATAGTTTTTTTTATTCTGAGTGCTAAAATAGATGATGTCAACCTCCATTTCTGTGTATAACTAATCAAACAATCCTTAAATTGATTTGCTAACAAGATATAGGAAGAGGTTTTGAACATAGACATTTCTATAGACACTCTTGCTTGACGAACATATAGGAAGTCACTTCTCTTTCAATGGCATAATCTTGAAGCGATCTTTGCTCAGTCAGTTTTTAGTTTTTGGTACGGATGTAAGGTAGGTTACGCATGGCCCCTCGCTGAGCTCCATGGCTTTGGTATCGGCTTATGACAACTTGTCCAAACTTAGACTCAAGAGCCTTCCAGAGAATCAAACTATGTTCATCATTCTCATCGAAATCATTAACACACTGGACTATGCATGGACATCCATTTGTTCTTTGTTGTAGATGTCCATATGTATGGAGTTTTGTCATATTTTGAAAAAGGATCCATCACAATAACCACACTCTCAGAGTAACAAGGGGCGTGGCAATAATTTTCCACCCCAAAGAAAATCACAATTTCAAATTTTATGCAGACGTCCATCTGTATAGAGTTCTGTCATATTTTGAAAAGAGAGCCATCGCAAAAACCACAGGCGCAGACTAATGGGTAGTGACAATAATTTTCCACCTGAGCACGAATTACAATTCCAAATTCTATTTGGAGATTTTTATTTGATTTATTCCTTTTAACATTACATGATAATAATAATAAAATGCATGATGTAGTGGACGAAGTACCGTGGCATGGAAATAATTTTCCACCCTATCACGAATTACAAATTTCAAATCATATTTGTCATAATATAGTATCTTTTTTCAAAATAGGAAAAAACTTATATTAGTAAATATAAAATTTCTGAATCAGATTTACATATATAGCCGCCCTTTAAGACAGTCACTGTCTTAATCAAGAAAACTGTTCACTACTATTCTTTTGCATTTTAAGCTATAAAATCTTAACTGCTTAATCTTCAACATAAAAATATCTGCCACCTTTCCACAGAATTACAGTTTCAGCTTAGCATTACAAAAAAAACAGCTGCTTATTACACTTTTCCGATTTTCAAAAATCAATTCTTTCAAAATTGCCCGTGTGGCCATCATGTTCTTCAACGATAAATATTCCATCTTCTTCTAAGAGAAGAGCTTCCTTTGACAACTTATCCGCTTCCTTATTGTATATCCTGTATATATGTTGTGTCTTGATCTGGATAAAATTCTTGCACATCACTTGAATTCTTATCATCCATGGCTGGAGAGAGATCACCTGCAGATTGTTATCATTAGTGAGCCAGTCTAAAATAATCTTTGAATCTCCTACTATCTGAATCCTATTTATCTTTTTATAGCTTGCAACATAAAGAATGCACCACATAGCAAGTAATTCCCCTTTTGTATTAGAACCATAACGACATGACATCTTCATTCTGAATGTTCCTAGAAAGGGACATTTAATGACTGCACCAACCTCACATTTTGTACCTCTTTCTTGTGAGGCTCCATCAAAAAACCCCACAGTCAATTCCCAGTCTAGCAAAGGTGGCCTATCAATTTTGTTTCCCTTATCAATCGTATGTGTAGCAATTTCGTCCATATCCTGTAGAATATTGTAAAGCACTCTAAACCTGTTAGGCAACCTATTTTCAAATATTACCAGATTCCTTTGTTTCCAAATCTCCCAACAGATTATATTTGGTAACTCCTTAGAATTAACCTTATTTTTTATCCAGTTAGTGTAACAATTTGCTACATGTCTCCCTTCCCAAATACCTTTACTCTTTAAATGCTTTAGTATATTGTACTGAATATCTTTGGTAAATGTACAATCCACAAATATGTGTTTTGTATTTTCCCCTTCTACCCCACAAAGTACACAAATACTAGGGCCTACAAAACCTCTTCTTACCAGTATATCCCAGGTTAGTATTTTCTGTTCAAGCATCATCCAAGCAAACCGTTTGATTTTTAGTGGAATCTGCCATTTCCAAAGGTCAGTGTACCAGAACTTTCTAATCCCCCCCTCCATCAAGACGTGCACTTCATATTCCTGTTTTGCATTTACCTGTCCGGTCTTAGTATCCCATGACCACAACATGTAGTCTTTTTCATTATTTAAATCTATTTCGGATCCTTTTAAGCCCTTCACATGGTTATTCCATTCCTCTAGCTATTCACGTTCCAAGCCTAAAGTCTTAGCCTCTTTCCAGGTTGTATGTCTCAAACCTTCCTGTTGTATTTCACTTGCTTGTGCTAGGTGCTCTATGCCCTGCTCCTTCAAATATTGTATTAAATCCTTTGTCAATCTGTAGTGGTACTCTCGATCCACATAATAATTAAGCTACTCTATAGATTAATACTCTAGTAAGCTCCCTTATTAATCTATCCTACTATACCTACGAGAGTTTACTAGACTATTAATTAGCGTAAATCCGCCATCCATTATTTATATAGTTTAATTATAAATAGTAATATAACTATACCATATTAATAGATATATCCTAAGGGCACTCTTTGTATCTTTGTTTACATAAAGGTGAATTTGATTTAAACCATGTATATTATTGAAATCCATGGCATAAGCTTATAAATTTTGCATCTTTACCGTAAATTTAGTATAAATAAAACTGACTAACACCATTACAGTACATCTAATTTAAAATAATATATATCATTCATTTTTTATGTGAATATTATTTTGTTACAAACTCAGTTTGTATTAATATGGGATATGTTTCTAATAAGAGTAATAATGAGACAAAAGTTTGTGTTGTTGCTAATAAATTTTTATCTTAGGTATTGAAACTATCCATTTCAACTTTTGTCATCTCCATGCAACATCAACCTCTTTCTTGTTTCCTTACTCTTCCTTAGATAAACCCTTGCTTGTTGCTATCTTACTCTTGCCATCTTACAATGCAACAGCTTAACCCAAACCAACATCATTTGCTACAACTATTACTTCATATTTTGCTGCTCCTAGTAGACTATTACTTTATATGATACTTCTACTAGATCTACTCTCAGAAAACTAGAGTCATCTCAAGGACTGCTCTTAGATCTTTTTCTTATGCTTCTTCAAATGAGCCAACCAACACAAAAACAACTTCAACTCATGGAACTATGAAAACCAATGTTACATATAGCAACCCCTGTCATATCATCACGAACACCTATACCTGCCCATGAAACCCGCTTATCCATTTACATCTTCTCATTAGGAGCATCTTTACATATTATCCATACAACAACAACTTAACACTTAATAACTATGAAACATATATCAAGTAAACGAGGGAACTAGATTCATTAATGTTCAACTAGCCCTCACAAGATGAAACGATACACTAGTATGCATTACCTTACCCTTAAAGAACGCTCAAAATCCTAGAAACAAGGGGTTTTTTTGGTCGGAAAAGCACCCTCACTACGATATCCATATCACAACACTATGAAACTAGGACATGGACAATTTCTTATCCAAAGGTTAACATAACTAAACCTATCACCGGGAATCTATTCCTCTATCAGTTCATCTATCACTCTATAAAGCTAGGAAATCCTAACAAATCAACATGAAAAGGTAGGATCTTATAGTAACTTCCGAATCACATGGATAGACTCTTCATGAATGATTCTTATCATTAGTAAATGAAATATATTACTTATTTATTAGACTATTTAATACTCTCCTTCTCCTTCATATTCTCCTTAGACTATCTTAGTATTCTCTTTAGGCTTATACTAGACTAATTCTTCACTTCAACTCTCTTTATACTATATTGTACTCTATAGCAAGGACTAGACTTATAATTTACTAAGCCTCTAAAATTTATCAATAGAATACTCTCTGTAGTTGAGGTGTAAAAACGAATAGAAAAGTAGTGTTTGTGGTTCACTGAAGAGGAGCTTCAATTCCACGTACAGATGCTCTCTTAGAGATTATGAAGTTCGTTATCGAGATCTAAATTCATTTATATGCGAAACACCCCTTTCACTAGCAAAAGATCTAGGCACAGTAGTAAACCGATTATATCCACCCATTGGTTAGCCTGCTTGATACCTAAGTGATAGAGAATCCAACATAAATATATATGGAGGAACAATATAAAGAGATAAAGGTAGATTCAGAGTTCCAAGTCCAAGATCGATTTTGAGTTGACTTGGTTCCTAGTTCAGGTCCAGACCGAGAGGCAACACCCTAGGGGATATTTTCCAGGTGGAGAATCAATACTTATTGAAATCTAGAAACATCTATGTGCATATCTATCCCATAGGAACCCTTAAGAAACAATTTGATATCAATGAAAGAAACAATCTCCCTAGATATATATAGACATTGTTCTTAAGGTTTTGAACTTCTATTGAAAAAAGAGATCATTAGTAAATGGATTTAGTGAGTTATATCCTTGAGTGGGAAAGAAAATGAGGTCCATCCCAAACCTTAAATAGTGAAAAGGGAACGTTCTTTGTTGAATCTCCCTTTGGCATGTTTGTTGTAAAGAATCCATTCCTTTATCCAATCATGAAAGGTACATATGGTAAAAAAGGGAAGTTACATTTATTCTGGTTAATAGGTCAACACTATTGTAATAAGGGAGGTAAATTCCAAACACCAATTATATGCTTTCACAAGAAAATCGTAGAAGAAACACAAAAGTAGATCAAACAATTATTGGTTCGCAAAAAAGGGGTATGGGAAAGGAAAACACGGTCTATCATTGGATCAATTTGGTAAAATCAAGCGGTCTCAAAAACCTCATCTCCATTTTTTCTTGTATTTCCTTGAGCTTCTGAAATACGTTCCCTGGTCTGTCGAACTTCACTTAGATGGGATTGACAACTTCATGCCTTTCTCTTCTTAGTTCCCCATGATGCTTTAGGCTCCAATGTGAATGTATGACATAACACATGAGTCAAACAACGAAGTGCAATCATATCAATCAGGCTCGTTTTGTACATAATTTGTCGGGTAGGTGAGTTATTGTCCCATAATGTTATCCCTATTTTTTTGGGCCCTATCGTGGGGTATATTAACATATATTTTGATTATAGGAAGCCATTGTAATGTATGAATCCTACTAGAAATCTCATTAATTTTTTGGGGGGAAATATCGACTTTATTCCTCCATTGAGACTGATTGTCTACTAAACATAATTTCCCTAGCAATAATATCTCAACTAACACCATCTTGAGATTACGCCTGTTATATGTTGCACCCAAAACTCCTTTAACAAAATGCTTGCAATCCAGTTTGAACTTGTGTTGCGATTTTAGTCCCTCCTCCTCCAGTTGATGTGCCATTTCTATCTCAACCACAACACCTCCCCCCCCCATTAATCCTAAGTGATTCACTCCCACATTAATCTTAAAATCGATCCATCTAGCCTTGTTCACTCACTTTGACAAAAAATATTCAAGGTGTTTTCCAACTTTGTAACACTGAATGCACACATGAATTTCATATAACTCTTTCAACATATAGAGTTCTTTCGCCTTCAACATTGTGTGACTTATTGACGAATTTCTTCATTTTCCTATTGCAGTTCTGATACGATATAGAAATACCAACACTTGACTTGAGATAGAGTATAAAATATAGAGCTACCAAGAGCATAGTGAATATTATCTATCTTGGTTTTGATTACATCACATTAAATCACTCTGTGATTCCACGACCATTAGACCAATAACAGATCAAGGGTTATCAGTGGCAGACCAAGAGCTAGAAAGAAAATGTGGTAGGTCTAAGTGAAGACTTGATCTAGACTAATGCACCTAGAGACAGAAGAAAGCATGCACTTGGGCCTCGATAATAAGAAATTGGATGAGGAAATGGATAAGGAAATGGGCCAACTGAATCTACTTCTACTAGGTAAACTATGAGTGCTTCTACGAATGCTTCTCAACAGACTAGATCTTTTGCTTCTTGACTATGTAATTTTCAAATTTGCTTGAAAACTATGATGAACTGCCAGTGCAAAGACATAGGTGAATGTGTTCTTGCTATGAGAGCCTAAGGATCCATGCTTTCCTCTGCACAATTGGTAGGGACTTGCTACCCTTTATAGCTCCACTTGTATGTATATATAAATTTGTTAGTGAATATTATTTATTCCTATTTATTTATTATTATTGTAATTGTTAGTTTTGTATAATATTTTATATCAGATGTGTTATTGTACAATCTGTACTTGCCCAAAGCCTAAAGGAAAGTAGGCCGAGATTGGCATAACATGAGGGTAATCCTGTCACTGTCACCCCAATAGGATACCCTTTTCTATTTTGGAGGAAAAATCTTCTCCAAGGGAGATGTCCCTAGACCTAGTGGGTTGATGAAGGGAAAAAAATGATAAGTAAACTACCCCTCTTGCTAGGTCACTCAAGTCAAGTTTAAGTCTTGAAGGATGAAGCAAAATAAATATAAAGTGTACTTGCCCCTTACCGATACAACAACAAGTGTTAAAGGCAATCAAAAATGATAATGATGCTTTAACAAGACAATAAACTTGTGAATATATGATGGCTGTCTATGTATGCAGAAAATGACAAGTAGATGATTGCGATAAGTAAATGATAACAACTGCAAATTTGTATCAACAAGAATGCACTTGTGCAGACAATGTGAACAAGCATTTAAAGCATCAATGCTAATACTTTGTCTTTATGTGAGTTCTCTAAATATATCAACCAACAATTGGATTTAAACAACATGTCTAAGTTAAATGTAACAACGCTAAAATAGAAGTAATGGCAACTATAAAAAAGCTTCAGAAATGTACCCTGCTAAGGCAATTGAACAAACACTTGAGCATATATTGATAGTAACTTGCCTTGTACAAATTCTGGGTTGTTCTAAGGAGGTTGGTAGGCTGATATAGACTGCAAACAATGGTTGTAACAATGAATTATCAGTAGTAATTAAGTGGCTTTTAGTATCTCTAAGCTAGGTTAGTTAACTAGTTAAAGTTAGTAGGGTAATCAAGCAGGAAACAATTTGGAGTTTGAGTTTGAAGATACTTGCCAAAGAGTGAGGTTTGACTAGTGCCTTTCTAAGGGTATTGGAGTCAAGTAGGTGGTTTCCTTCAAGGTTGCTAACAAGTGATTTTACACATAATCCAAGAAGGAGAAAGACCTAGGAGGAGTAGCAACTTAAGTCCTCCTAGGTTTGACCTTAAGATGTGAGGAAGCTAGGGTGTAGGCACTTCTAGGCTCTAGCACCTCCTTCTTCTTGGATTTTTATGGATGAAAAGTACTTCGCATAATAACTAAGTATAAACCTCTAGAGAGCTATCACTTTAGGGCCCTAAGGTTTCACTAGTTACTCGATCAATTCAATAAAGCTAGGCAAATGAAAAGTAAGAAAGTTAGCACTTTAAGTTTCTTACTTCAAGCATTAATTAAAACATGCAATTTCATAATCTTTTATTAGCAAGCAAACCATTACCATAACTATTTACAATGAAAAAGTAAAAATCTACTTACTTGCACCAAGAATAATCATGTAAAACGATGCAAGATTGCCACAAAACTTCATAAAATTTGTCCAAGTGCAAAAACCAAGCCTTAAAAGAGTAGTGCCCTCCTTATTTCAGCCAATAATCCTTAGTAGGACATAAATTTCATACATCCACTCTCCCAAGTGAGAGTTATGATGAAAATGAATGTCACTTTATGTTTATTTATACCAAAATTTGACCTTTAATTATTTTAGGTCAAAATATCAGGGCCGACTTGACCAATTTACTACAAAATTACATTTTTACCAAAATAAATTCAATTTTCATCTAAATAGGCCTCCAAAGGTGACATCATGCCCTCCTAGGGTGACGTTGGGCCTCAAGTGTGGGATGCTGGGCAAAGGAGATGAAACATTGGGCCTCCAAAGGCCTTAAATTTTCCTACATGTGCCAATAGCCTCATGAATGCCTCCAAGGTGACAACCCCAGCTGACAAGTGACATCTAGGGCTGTAAAGGTGATGTCCAAGGCCTCCCAAGGCCAACGTTCAGGTGGGAGGAGCATGAGACCTTAGGTCTAGGTCTTCCACAATGCCTCCAAAGGAAACATCCTTCCTTCATTTGGTGCAAGATTTCAATCTCTTCTTACCCCTGGTTGGGGTTTCAACATCCATATGCACACTTTGAGCCACCCATGAAGGCCTGAGCTAATCATTCCCTCATGTGCACCTGTCCACTGGGCAAGGTCCTGCAGAAACAACAAGTACATCCTCCAGGGGTTCATAAGTCACAACGATCATAACATGTAAATCACATCCAATAATCAACTTACCCAAACATGTGCATCAAACTCCCCTTAACCCTAAACGAATGCTCAAAGATGTTATGCAATTTGACAATTTAATTTTGGAGAGGGTCTTAGGGTGTCCTATTGGGCTAACCTCTATTAAGTTTGGGGTGTTTCCCAGGTGGAATCTAGTCTAAGTCATGTAAGTGTATGAGGTGGCATGGGGTAAATATTTGGGCATGGGGTGCATGTGATAACAAGGAAATGTAGAGTCTTACCCGTGGGTGGATTTATGGAGGGTGAGATGCACCTTGTCATGGATGCAATTGTTTCCTATCCCATTCATTGCCTTTTATTCTTATCTTTATTTCGTTTGATCTTTTTCTCTTATGCTTCAAGGGAATAGTTGAGGGCCATTGTCTTGTCTTGATGACCAAAGGTGACAACGTTATCCACAAACATTTCACGAAAATGAGAAGGTTGGCTCGTAATGAGACCCCATTTCTCTTGGCTATGCCACCAAGAGCCACTACCTTGGTTTGGTGACCATATGGGTGATAATGTCATACCGCTACATGCCCATGTTCATAATAGGTTGACTCGTGATGAGACCTCCTATCCATCAACTAGTACCTTGAGTGTTTATGTTATCTTGCGGGTCCCCTTTTCTTACTGAGAAGCTTTTCACTACTTTCTCAGGGATCCCTGGGCGAAGCATCTTGAAGGTTTCAAAATTGGATTTTAACTCTTGCCAACTACTTTTTCCCTTTGGGCCTTTAGCCCCTTCTTCCTACGAGGTAAGGTCAACCCTTCATAGTGTAGCCAATCCCAATCCCAAAAAGGAAAGGGGAGATGGAAGGAATACAGATGGAAAGTGGTAAGTATGTATGGAACAGATGATGACTCTTCAAAGATCCACCCAGTAGCAACCCATCCTAAAGGGAAATCAACTTACTAGGGCATTGTGTCACCTGTCCAAGTTTGAATAAGGCAAAGAGAATAATTTCCAAGCAAACGTCATGAAATGAAGAAGGATTCAAATACAACATGTTCAAGTGCTTTTAAAAATTAGAGTGATACATATCATGATACCCAGACTCATTACCTCATGGAGCAAGACTCACTGCTACTTCAGGACCAGGCTGATGTGATGGATACTGCTGCTGGTGATATGTGGACTGCACTGAAGAATAGAGGGGCCCTCAGGGGCCATGCTTAAGTCATTTGGCTCTTGGTACTCCATGTCTAGGACATGTGGACCTCGATACATGATATCCTTAGTTATCCCTAGGCTAAGGGATAACATCTGGCTCCAACTCGGGGACATGTGCTCACCGTAGAGCGCATGAGAAGCTCAACATATTTGGTATGACCTATGCCTGCTAAATCTCAACAAAAGATATTAGTAATCCCTAGGGTGATGATATCGACCCTCGTCCATATGATAAAATAAACAAATAAAAGCATCTCTAGTCTAACATATGATTATGAACATACATATATACATAATGAAACAAGACAATATGAAAAATGAAACTACAACTATGCTAACATGATGTTCAATGGTATATACAATGGATGCAAATGCATACCCACCTCTACTTGCATGTTGGTTGAATGCTAGGTGGAGTCAAATAACCAGTGAAACCATCCTAGCAATACCTCATAATACCTGATTCTATGCTTCATCACAAACCAAAACAATGGCAAGTCAAGTACAAAATAAACATGATGAAGAGAATGCATTGTATCATAGGAATTCGTAAAGGCTAGCTCATGGAGGCGAAAGGGAGGGACAAAATCATGCCAAGTCACCCTTCCAGAAAAGTGATCAATCCATCTCAGAAAAGGATTGTGAGAGGTTAAGGACTCAAAAGGTTGGCTCAAAGAGTTTGAGGGTTGACTACCTTGGACGTCATCACTCCCTGGAGTCTGAGAAGGGATTAACAAGAACTTAGAGGGAAATTGACAACTTCTCAGGGGAAAGATGAAAGATTGAGATAATAAACTTCTTAAGGAATTCAACCTCCCCTCTAATTCTAACGAATTTTTTTTCCCCAAAGAAAACTTGAAACAAGAGACATGTTCCCCAACTGCATCCTTAGTGACATAACAAGGTAATGCAATCAAAGGGAGATGGACAACCTTGTCACAAGTATCCTGCTTCAGGCAAACAACATCGTCACCTTTATCAAAATTTGAGCACAACGACGGTTGATAATCTTCTTCATAGAATAAATCCAAGTGCTCAAAGGAGTACTCATCAAAATCCTTAAGGTATGACCGAAAATTATTAGGAGAACATTGCACTGGGTCATCCTTGTGTGCTTGGAAAACTTCTATAATTATATCATCATCTTGTTGCCAAATGTCAAAATTATTAGGACATCATATGGTTGTTGTAAAGGAAACATTCGAAGATATCCTTCCATATCATAAATGGGATCCTCATGAGAACCAATCACATCCCACTTATGTCTTCCAACATGTATGAACTCATCAATATTATCAACCATGTCACTACCTTTATCATAACATGAAGGGTTTAATGCATCCAAGGGCTCCTCTAATACTTCTTCTCTTTCCAAATCATAAAATAAGCATCATCAAAATCTTGGAAAGGGAAGTAACTTACCGTGTTCACTTCTTGCTGTGTAGGAATGTCAAAGGCTTGGATGACTTCATCAAATGGAAGAGCATCCAATATATCATCCAAAAGACTCGTCTCTTTAATCATATTTTCTACTTCATCAGAAAATGAAGGACCTAACTCTTCCAAGGTTTCCTTTACTTCTTCACATTTTGAATCATAGAACAAGTGTCATCAAAAACCTAGAAAGGTAAATGATTCACCTCATTCTCTTCGTATTGTGCAGGAGAGATAGGATGTTGGAGAGATTCATCGGACGAAGGAGCGAATACTAGTGCTTCATCCTCATAACTCATTTCTTTAGTTAATTCTTTATTGCATTCTATTGAATCATGGAAAAAATATTGCTCCTCTTCAAGGGGTTGACAAACTTCTTCATAAATCTCTCCTTCTACATCATAGGATTCTTGGTATTAAGTATGGTACACATCCCTGAGATATTCCACAATCTCAGTGGTGAATCCCTCATCCTCTAGGGATATTGCGAGATTTTGAAGGGCATATTCATATGTCTGGAATTGTGATTTCACAAACTCAATAAGCCCGCTGATGAGGTCTATGAAAGATGATATACCCTTATCTTCGCAACAACCCTTAATCCAATCTTGCAAAAAGGACGACAGGGAAAGTATGAACAGTTTTACCAAAATATCTTCCCCTTCAAATTCTATCTCACTTATATACTTCAAGAATTCTACAATGTGAGTAATTGGGAGGCCTACGAATCTTGGAGAGTTGTTTAACCATTTTATATCAAAATAATGTTGGTATCCTTGAAATTTTTTGAAATAAATAGTCAGATAAACTTGTTCCCAGGGCGCCATGATCCCATATCTTGGAAATTTTACAAAGTTGAGAGTGAGGTGGCACCTTGGAAAAGGTCAGTGGAGTTTCCAAATATCCTCTTAAGGATTATAAAAGGGAGTGAAGGAATCACCCTCAGTGGAGTCGCCAAGAAAGCTTCGTAAGATGAAGGCTTTGAGGGAAAGGCTTACTGAAAAAGTGTCATTGAGGAATATTGACTCAATGTTCCCCGACAATGGTGCAAAAAATGTTATCACACAATCTGTACTTTCCCAAAGCCTAAAGGAAAGTAGGTCGAGATTGGCATAACACGAGGGTAATCCTGTCACTGTCACCCCAATAGGATATCGTTTTCAATTTAGGAGGAAAAACCTTCTTCAAGGGAGACGTCCCTAGACCTAGTGGGTTGATGAAGGGAAATAAATGATAAGGAAACTATCCCTCTCTCTAGGTCACTCAAGTCAAGTTTAATTCTTGAAGGATGAAGCAAAAGAAATATAAAGTGTACCTTCCCCTTACCAATACAACAACAAGTGTTAAAGGAAATAACAAATGATAATGATGCTTCAACAAGACAATAAACTTGTGAATATATGTTGGCTGTCTATGTATGCAGCAAATGACAAGTAGATGATAGCGATAAGTAAATGATAACAACTGCAAATTTGTATCAACAAGAACGCACTTGTGCAGACAATGTGAACAAGCATTTAAAACATCAAAGACAATACTTTGTATTTATGTGAGTTCTCTAAATATATCAACCAATAATTGGATTTAAACAGGTTGTCTAAGTTAAATGTAACAACAATAGTGACTCTTGAAATCAACCTAGAGTAGTCCCCTTTGCTGCAAATTACATTGACATGACTGTTCATATAGTTTTTTTTTATCCTGTGTGCTAAAATAGATGATGACAACCTCCATTATGTGTATAACTAATCAAACAATACTTAAGTTGATTCGCTCCCTTACAGTTTCTAACAAGATACAAGAAGAGGTTTTGAGCATAGATATTTCTACAGACACTCTCACTTGACGAACATAGAGGAAGTCACTTCTCTCTCAATGGCATAATGTTGAAGCGATCTTTGATCAATCGATTTTCATTTTTTGGTAGGGATGTAAGGTAAGTTACACACAACCCCTCGCTGAGCTGCATGGCTTTGGTATCATCTTATGACAAGTTGTACAGACTTAGACTCAAGAGCCTTCCAGAGAATCGAACTATGTTCATCATTCTCATCGAAATCATTAGCGCACTAGACTATGCATGGACATCCATTTGTTCCTTTTTGCAGACGTCCATATGTATAGAGTTTTGTCATATTTTGAAAAGAGATCCATCGCAATAACCACACTCTCAAAGTAACGAGGGGCGTGGCAATAATTTTCCACCCCAAAACAAATCACAATTTCAAATTCTATGCAGACGTCCATCTGTACAAAGTTCTGTCATATTTTGAAAATAGAGCCATCACAATAACCGCATGTGCAAAGTAATGGGGAGTGGCAATAATTTTCCACCCGAGCACGAATTACAATTCCAAATTCTATTTGGAGATTTTTATTTGATTTATTCCTTTTAACATTACATGATAATAATAATAAAATGCATGATGCAGTGGACGGAGTAACGGGGCATGGAAATTATTTTCCAGCCTATCACAAATTAAAAATTTCAAATCATATTTGTCATAATATAGTATCTTATAAAGTCTAGACATGTTAATATAACAATATATTATCATATGACAACCTATATCTGGAGTGCTACTCTGGATCCGCATAATAATTATGCTACTATATAGATTAATACTCTAGTAAGCTCCCGTATTAATCTATCCTACTTTACCTACGAGAGTTTACTAGACTATTAATTAGCGTAAATCCGCCATCCATTTTTTTTTTACATCAAAAAATCCGCAAGAGAGCTTCTCAATGTCTCCCCAACAAGCATCAAACTCTTCGAATCTTCCCTATGAAGATTTCTCCAAGCTCTATAGCTTCCTAAAGAGACATCAAACATGCTGCCCTTCTGTCTATAAAACTGATGTTGTCTCTGTAATAACCCGCTGAGACGGTAAGGGAGCCCAATCATCTTACTGTTTCCAACAGCCATTGCCTGAGCCAAACACCTCTGGGTCTTGAGCTGTTAACTTGTTTCCTTACATCTGAGGAAGACGAGCTCTTAGCTAATCAAAAGCAGTTTAAGGTCTTACTCCAGGACCTATCCATTATTTAATTATAGTTTAATTATAAATAGTAATATAACTATACCATATTAATAGATATATCCCAAGGACACCCGTTGTATATTTGTTTACATAAAGGTGATTTTGATTTAAACTGTGTATATTATTGAAATCCATGGCATAAGCTTATAAATTTTGCATCTTTACCGTCAATTTAGTATAAATAAAACTCACTAACACCATTATAGTTCATCTAATTTAAAATAATATATATCATTCATTTTTTTATGTCAATATTATCTTGTTACAAACTCAGTTTGTATTAATATGGGATATGTTTCTAATAAGCGTAATAATGAGACACAAGTTTGTGTTATTGCTAGTAAATTTTTATCTTAGGTATTGAAACTATCCATTTCAACTTCTGTCATCTCCATGCAACATCAACCTCTTGCTTGTTTCCTTACTCTTCACTAGACAAACCCTTTTTTGTTGCTATCTTACTCTTGCCATCTTACAATGCAACTGCTTAACCCAAACCAACATCATTTGCTACAACTATTACTTCATATTTTACTGCTTCTAGTAGACTATTACTTTATATGCTACTCCTACTAGATCTACTCTCAGAAAACTAGAGTCATCTCAAGGACCACTCTTAGATTTTTTTCTTATGCTTCTTCAAATGAGCCAACCAACACAGAAACAACTTCAACTCATGGAACTACGAAAACCAATGTTACATATAGCAACCCCTGTCATATCATCACGAACACCTATACCTACCCATGGAACCCACTTATCCATTTACATCTTCTCATTAGGAGCATCTTTACATATTATCCATACAACAACCACTTAACCCTTAACAACCAGGAAACATATATAAAGTAAATGAGGGAACTAGATTCATTAGTGTTCAACTAGCCCTCACAAGATGAAAGCATAAACTAGTATGTAGTACCTTACCCTTAAAGAACAATCAAAATCCTAGAAACAAGGGTTTTTTTTTTGTCGAAAAAGCACCCACACTACGATATCCATATCACAACACTATGAACACAGGACATGAACAACTGCTTATCCAAAGGTTAACATAACTAAACCTATCACCGAGAATCTATTCCTCTATCAGTTCATCTATCACTCTATAAAGCTAGGAACTCCTAAAAAATCAACATGAAAAGGTAGGATCTTATATTAACTTCTGAATCACATGAATAGACTCTTCATGAATGATTCTTCTCATTAGTAAATGAAATATATTACTTATTTATTAGACTATTTAATACTTTCCTTCTCTTTCATACTCTCCTTAGAGTATCTTAGTATTCTATTTAGGCTTGTACTAGACCAATTCTTCACTTCAACTATCTTTATACTATAATGTACTCTATAGCAAGGACTAGACTTATACTTTATTAAGCCTCTAAAAGTTATCAATAGAATGCTCTATGTAGTTGAGGTGTAAAAACAAATAGAAAAGTAGTGTTTGTGGTTCATTGAAGAGGAGCTTCAGTTGCATGTAAAGATGCTCTCTTAGAGATTATGAAGTTCGTTATCGAGATCTAAATTCATTTCTATGAGAAACACCCCTTTCACTAGAAAAATATCCAGGCACAGTAGTAAACTAATTATATCCACCCATTGGTGCGCCTGCTTGATAGCTAACTAACAGAGAAGCCAACATCAATATAGATGGAGGAAGAATATAAAGAGACAGAGGTAGATTCAAAGTTCCGAGTCCAAGATCAATTTTGAGTTGACCTGGTTCCTAGTTCAGGTTCAGACTGAGAGGCAACACCCTAGGGGATATTTTCCAGGTTGATAATCAATACTTCTTGAAATCTAAAAACTTCTACGTGCATATCTATCCCATAGGAACCCTTAAGAAACAATTTGATACCA
>ML838918.1:28412-43709 GCA_009831015.1 Picea engelmannii
ACTTTAAGTTTCTTACTTCAAGCATTAATTAAAACATGCAATTTCATAATCTTGTATGAGCAAGCAAACCATTACCATAACCATTTACAATGAAAAAGTAAAAATCTACTTACTTGCACCAAGAATAATCATGTAAAACCATGCAAAATTGCCACAAAACTTCATAAAATTTGTCCAAGTGACAAAAACAAGCCTTAAAAGAGTAGTTCCCTCCTTATTTCAGCCAATAACCCTTAGTAGGGAAAAAATTTCAGACCTCCACTCTCCCAAGTGAGAGTTATGATGAAAATGAATGTCACTTTATGTTTATTTATACCAAAATTTGACCTTTAATTATTTTAGGTCAAAATATCAGGGCCGACATGGCCAATTTACTACAAAATTACATTTTTACCAAAATAAATTCAATTTGCATCTAAATATGACTCCAAAGGGGACATCATTCCCTCCTAGGGTGACGTTGGGTTTGAAGTGTGGGATGCTAAGCAAAGGAGATGAAACATTGGGCCTCCAAAGGCCTTAAATTTTCCCACATGTGAAAATAGCCTCATGAATGCCTCCAAGGTGACAACCCCAGTTGATAAGTGACGTCTAGGGCTACAGAGGTGATGCCCAAGGCCTCCCAAGGCCAACGTTCAGGTGGGAGGAGAATGAGACCTTAGATCTAGGTCTTCCACAATGCCTCCAAAGGAAACGTCCTTCCTTCATATGGTGCAAGATTTCAATCTCTTCTTACCCCTGGCTGGGGTTTGAACATCCATATGTGGGATTTGAGCTCCCCATGAAGGTCTGAGTTAATCATTCCCTCATGTGTACCTGTCCATTGGGCAAGGTCCCGTAGAAACAAAAAGTACGCCCTCCAGGGGTTCATAAGTGACAAGGATCATAACATGTAAATCACATCCAATAATTAAATTTACCCAAACAGGTGCATCAAACCCCCCTTAACCCCAAACAAATGCTCAAAGACGTTATGTAATTTGACAAGTTAGTTTTGTACAGGGTCTCATGGTGACCTATTGGGATAACCTCTTTTAAGTTTGAGGTGTTTCCCAGGTGGAATCTAGTCCACGTCATGTAAGTGTATGAGGTGGCATGGGGTAAATATTTGGGCAAGGGGTGCATGTGATAACAGGTAAATATAGAGTCTTACCTGTGGGTTCCTTTGTGGAGGGTGAGCTGCACCTTGTCATGGATGCATTTGTTTCCTAGCCCATTCATTTCCTTTTATTCTTAGATTTATTTCTTTTGATCCTTTTCTATTGTGCTTCAAGGGAATAGTTGAGGGCCACTGTTATGGCTTGATGACCAGAGGTGGAAACGTTATCCACAAACATTTCACGGAAACATTATCCACAAACATTTCACGGAAACGAGAAGGCTGGATTGTAATGAGACCCCCTTTCTCTTTGATATGCCACCAAGAGCCACTACCTTGGTTTGGGGACCAGATGGGTGGTAATGTCATACCGCTACATGCCCATGGTCATAATAGGGCAGCTCGTGATGAGACCTCCTATCTATCAACTAGTACCTTGAGTGTTCATGTTATCTTGTGGGTCCCCTTTTCTTATTGAGAATATTTTCATTGCTTTCTCGGGGATCCCTGGGCGAATCATCTCAAAGGTTTCAAAATTGGCTTTTAACTCTTGCCAACTAATTTCACCCTCTGGGACTTTATCCCCTTCTTCCTATGAGGTACGATACAACCCTTCATTGTGTAGCCAATCCGAATGCCCAAAAAGGAAAGGGGAGATGGAAGGAATAAAGATGGAAAGTGGTAAGTATGGAGGGAACATACGATGATTCTTCAAAGATCCACCTAGTAGAAACCCATCCTAAAGGGAAATCAACTTACTAGGGAACTGTGTCACCCTTCTAGGTTTGAACAAGGCAAAGAGAATAATTTCCAAGAAAACGTCATGAAATTTATAAGGATGAAAATACAACATGTTCGAGTGCTTAAAAAATTAGAGTGATACATACCATGATACCTGAATCATTACCTCATGGAGCAAGACTCACTGCTACTTCAGGACCAGGCTGGTGTGATGGATACTACTGCTGGTGATACATGGACTGCACTAAAGAAAAAAGGGGCCATGCTTAAGTCGTCTAGCTATCGGTACCCCATGTCCAGGACCTGTGGGCTTTGAGACATGATCTCCTTAGTTATCCCTAGGCTAGAGGATAACATGATGTACATATGTTTACATCAATAATTTATTTATTATTATATTGTTAATTTGGTATAATATTTTAAATGGGACTTAAATATGTTTACATCAACAAGAAATAGAAAAACAAAGCCAAGAAAAAAAACAATCAACCCAGGAGGCAGAGGTCGAAGAAAATCATAATCTTATGGATAATATTACAGAGCTAGAAGAAAAGCTAATTAGAAATTTGGTTGTACATCATTTGGAACCTAAGTTGGATATCAAACCCATTAAAGAAGAAATCAACAAGCTCATATAATTAGACCATGAACGTAACAAAAGATCCTTGAACCTCATAATTTTTAGTGGGAAAGTGCAGAAAGATGAGGACACCCTCGCAATAGTTAAGGAAAAACTAAAAAATAAATCACAAATTGAGACAACTTGCCTCATAGAAGAAAAGAGGTTGGGAAAAAAAATTGAACATAAATATAGTTTGATCTGGGTTAAGGTAATCTCTAATGACCATAGATATGGCATACTTAGCAAAACTCCAAGCTTAAAAGGGTCATGAATATTTATCAATGAAGACCCCATTCTATGTTGGAATACTGGTTGGGGGGGGTGAATCAACATGAACACGTTTTACCACTTTCAATCACAATATATATAAAATTCAACTTTATTAGTAGCATTCAATAGTTTATCACTTGTGCATTCATTATATCACAATATCATTCATCAATGCATAATAAACTACCACAGATACACAATACACCGGAATTTACGTGGAAACCCAAATGGGAGAAAACCACATAATGCTTTCTTATATATATCAAGAATACATTCGTAGGAAACACCAACTTCCCAATTCTCAAACACCAACTGGAAGGAGGCTCCAACACCCTATTTATAGGCTCCAACCTGAAGGAAGCTACAACTCCATGAATTCTCTAGCTACAACTGGAAGGAGGATCCAACCCCCTAGTTTATAGACTCCAACTTGAAGGAAGTTCCAACTCCTCATGTTCTCCAACTCCAATAAAAAGAACGCTACAACCCCTTGATTTACAGGCACCAACCTAAAGGAAGCTCCAACTCCATATTTTCTCTGGCTCCAACTGGAAGGAGGACACAATCCCCTTTCCTTACCCCATCATGCCTCCCTGAAATATAAGTGTAGACTCAAACTTTCACTACCACTGATCAACCTGTAACTGTTATTGTCATTGTCACATCAACTTGTCACTGTCACTATCACATCAACCTATTACTATCATTATCACATCAATCTGTCACTACCAATCTATCCCTGATATACCATCATCAACCTATACCATATCATGCATCAACCATGTGCCAAGACATATACCATACGATGCATCAACCATGTTCCAAAACCTGTACCATATCATGTGCCAAAACCTGCACCATATCATGTACCAAAACCCGTGCCATACCATGCATCAACCATATACCAAAACATGTACCATATCATCAATGGTGTGCCAAAACATATACCATACGATGCATCAACCATATACCAAAACATGTACCAAGCATTCCTTAATCATGTACCACAACATCCAACGCATGTACCTCAAACATGTGCCATAACATCATTAAGAAGTGCCTCAAACATGCATCAATATCACCAAGAAATGTACCTCATACATGTGCCAAAGATATGTCTCACATCATGCACCTAATATGTTCTTCTACCAAGTACCAAAGAATGTGCCTCATACATATGCCACCGTATACTGAGTATATACCCCAACCAACATTACAAAGATGTGTCTATAACAACCATGACATATACCAAACTAGATACAAAGGTATACCTCTAACAATGTACCATGACATCACTCAACCATGTAGCCAAGATGTACCTGTTAGGAAACAAATATCCAAATAGCATAAAAACATCATAATAAGTACTCCATACCTTGACAAAGAGATAATTTCATATAATAATCCTCTTCGAGGGGGAAACCTCATCACACAACACATAAATTCACAAATACAAGATGATTCCAAATGAAAAGGTCTCCTTGGTCTATAAAGGAGACTAGGAGGTACAATTACAACAAATGGACCCAAGACGACATAAATAAAATAACAATACTAATGTAATATGCCCGAATTAAGGGGTAATGTGCCACTATTTAGGGATTAACATGCCCCTCCCCTTCAGACAAGTGTTGTCCACAATGCTTGAGTAATTCTGGATTCTTCTGTATAAAAGACTCATCTTCCCAAGTGGAATTTTCAGCAGGTAGTTTCTTCCACTTAATGAGATACTCTAAAATTGATCTATTCCTCAACTGGAGAATTCTTGTGTCAATGATAGCTTCAGGCTCCAATATGATTTTTCCTTCCTCGTCAAGTTCTGGAAATATAGTTTGAACTAAGATCTTGTCACCTATAACCTTCTTTAATCATGAAACATGGAAAATTGGGTGTACTCGTGAAGATGCAAGCACATCCAATTTGTATGACATAGTACCAATCTTTTGCAACACCTTATAAGGGCCATAGTACTTTGGTGATAATTTTTTATCTTTCTTAGCTTGCTTGAGGGACATATGTTTGTATGGTTGTAGTCTTAAAAATACCCAATCCCTTACTTCAAAACTTCTTTCACTACGATGATGATATGCTTGTTGTTTCATGCGATTTTGTGCCATGGTCAGGTTGTCCTTTAAGAGTTGGAGAACTTGTTGTTGATGCTCGATGTGATTTTTCATTGCCTGAACCTTAGATTTTTCTTTTAGAGAATAAGTGATGGATGGTGGGTGATATCCATAGAGCGCCATAAATGGTGTCATTTTTTTTGCAATATGAAAGGAAGTGTTATACCACCATTATACCAAGGGTAACCACTTGAACCATTATGTTTGTTTATTAGAGACAAAGCAACGAAGGTAGTCTTCCAAAAATTTGTTCACTATCTCAGTTTGTCCATCAGATTGAGGGTGATAAGATGAGCTATGAGCTAATTGAGTATCCAAACAAGAAAATAATTTTGTCCAAAAATGTCCAGTGAAGATGGGATATCTATCACTTACAACAATCTTTGGGATTCCATGTGGCTTTTTAATTGTCTCCATGAATGCGGTGGTAGCTGTACTGGATTTGAAAGGATGAGAGATTGCACAAAAGTGTGCGTACTTGGTAAGTCTATCAACAATTACCATGATGACACTCTTTCCTTCAGACTTCGATAACCCTGTGATGAAATCCATGGAAATCTCCTCCCAATGCTGACTTGGTATGGCTAATGGTTGTAAAAGATCTGGGGTCTTAATTGTTTCCACCTTTTTTTGTTGGCAAACCAAACATTCTACCATAAAACTTTGGACATCAATTTTAAGGCCATCCCAAAAAAATTCCTTCTTGACCTTGTGATAGGTTTTCAAAAATCTTAAGTTCCCTCCTACTAGAGAGGTGTGCAATTCCAAAAGTACCTTTTGTTTGAGTTGGGAGTTATTACATAAATAGAAGCGATATTTGTACCATAGTGAATCATTTTTCCATGTAAATGTATTCGATGCACTGGAATCCTGCTGCAACCTTTGAATGAGAGTCCACACTTTTTCATCATTCTTCCATTCATCCCTTGCTTCTATTATCCAATCAAGTTGAATGATAGAGATAACACAGAGAAATGCCTCAACATCTTCATCCTTTATTGAGAGTGCATCTACCATAACATTTTTCTTCCCTTTTTTGTAGATGATTTCAAAACCATAACCCAACATCTTGGTCACCCATTTTTGTTGTTCTTTTGAAGATAGTTTTTGTTCCAAGAAGTATTTAAGACTATCATGATCTGTTTTGACCTTGAAGTGCCTACCTATTAAGTAAGGGCGCCATTGCTTCAATGCATGTAGTATTTCCATCATTTCCCTTTAGTGGCTGAATTTCAAAAGCAATGGGGCCTTCCTTCTTGCATTAGAACAACACCAATGCCATTTCCTGAGGCATCACATTCCATAATAATGGTTTTTGTGAAGTCTGGTGTGGTCAAGACATGATCTTTGCACATCGCCTCTTTAAGTTGTTCAAAAGCTTGAGTTGCCTCTAGAGTCCATGAAAATGCATCCTTCTTAGTTAATTCCATTAAAGGTGCTACTATTCTTCCACAGTTCCGAACAAACTTGTGGTAGTAACCTATCAAACCCAAAAATCCTCTAAGATTCTTCAATGTTATGGGAATCGACCAGTCCATCATGGACTTAATCTTGTTAGGGTCTACCTTGACACCTTCATGAGATACAATATGAAACAAACACTCTACCTCCTTCACCCCAAAGAAACATTTGGATGGTTTGGCATATAATTGTTGTTCCTTTAGTAGCTGTAGCACCATATCAACATGTCAAACATGATCCTCCCAAGACTTGCTATAGATTAGTATATCATCAAAAAATACTAACAATTTTTTTTGAAGGAAGGGATTCAAAATGGAATTCATCAACCCTTGGAATGTGGAAGGTGCATTCGTAAGGCCAAAAGGCATGACCAAAAATTCATAATGGCCTTCATGAGTTCTGAATGCTATTTTTGGAATATCTGCTCCTTCATTCTAATATGATGATACCCTGAACAAAGATCCAACTTTGTAAAGTAGATTGCTCCATGTAGTTCATCTAACAATTCATCAATGATGGGAATGAGAAACTTATCTTTAATGATGATATTGTTGAGCTCTCTATAATCTGGACACATAAGCCATGGGCCCTCTTCCTTGAGTACCATTTGTTAGCACTAGAAGTCTCACCTAGACTGCTTTAGGTGTGAGTCTAATACCCATCAGAAAGATAAAAATGTTTTCAATGCGTAGAAAATGGGTGAGATACTCAGTTTATAATATCAACACAGAACCTCCATGAAATACACACCAGAAAGCAAGGCTTTAAATAACTTCAAATAAGTGTTTAGAGATATCAATAGGAATATGGAAAACAAGGAATGTGAGATACATGCATCATGTTACATCAAGTAGTTCTGAAACACATACATCAGAAATATCATTGAATAAGAACCTCCTAATCAACAAGAGAGGACTTTGATTATACTTGCATCAATCACAAACAATAAATCATAAACTGTAGTAAGGAACAAGCATAATGATGAATCCTTCATCAACAACTAACATCAAAGTGAGATAGAAACACATATGTGACAGTAGGAGAGGAAACTAATCATTCACTATTAAAGATTCTTGAATATGATACATACATCCTTGAAACTCTGTTATAGTTGAAAAATAAAGATAAGAGTCTCACTGTCTAACCATTCAAACCCTCTCATAGAGTTACAATGCATATTAAATAACAAAACATCCAAAAATCCATCTACAATCCACCACCTAGCTTCTACATAGGATCCTTTGCCTAAGAGAGGCGTGACACTAGGTGCACAACAAAAATATAACAATAATGCTATATTCCAGGAAAATGTTGGCGTCATTAAATAAAACTGCTGACAACTTGATGCATATGGCTTAACTAAAGGTAGATCCTTGAGGAAGGTGGCCCTTGATGTGTAATTGATCTTTGAGGAGCTTATTCGAACTCAATCTGACATCTGGCAGTCTTCATCAACTCAAAATCCTTGTGACACCCAGTTTGCAGCACCTATGCTACAAACTGTCCCAAAACAACTAGTTCACAATGCCTTTGACAACACACACTGCGAACTTTCCTGTAGGTGTGTTTTTACATCCAAAATGATTTCAACTGTTTGAAACTTGCACAAAAATTTAGGAAACCCTTCTAGAACCTGCTACAATCTTCTGAAACATGAAGTAACCTTTGCAAAAGTCATATGAATACGGTAACCTCAGTTTAAGACAAAAATCATTAATCAGGTTATAAGTATGTGTAAAAAAGTAAACCATGGAAAAATTGATGCTGATGTAGAAATAATATCCCATCTTCATATTTTCCTGGTGCTTCTTCTAGTGGCCACACGAGTTAACATATCCAATTTTTTTTTGCTACCTGCTCCTTGAAGGGTTGCAATTATGCTTTCAACCTCCTGATTTCAGCTTGGCAAGCTCTTTTCTGCCTATACACATTCTTCAACTGCCTATGTAGAGGTAGAGATATATTAGCCAAATATCTTTCTTTATTAATAGTTTTTTCATATAAATCTAACATATTATTTAGCTTGATTCGAGCCTGCAGGTTTCCTTCCTTCAATTTTTCATTTTCAGCTCTTGTATCCTTAAGTTGCCTCCCAAGTCTTTTGAAAGTAGGATTACTTTCATGAGAAGGGGATTTGATCTCAATAATCTGTATTTGCTGCTTGGAAGGTTGAGTTTTAACCTTTTGCTGAGATGAGGCTTTTGACGTACCCTCTTCCACAAGAATATGCTTCTTAGCTGTTGATATGGTGAAAGGTCTTCTAGGTTTGATCGTTTTTTCAGGAACAGGTGGGGAAAAGACAAGTTTCTTACCTTTTAGACTCCTTATTTTACTTGATGATATCTCCATAGGTGTAGGTTCTACCACAAGAGAAAGTTCTCTATCAGGAGGTTGTGAGGCACCACCTTTAACCATTTTATCAGTAAATTGAATGGATTTATCCCTTCTAGTCATCTTCCTCTTTTTACTTTACTATGAGTGCACAGTCTTCTCAACAGGAGTAGGTGTTTGTCTTTTTTACTGTGGTGTGTGAGCAACATCTGGATGAAAACCTGATGCAGCTAGGAAAACCTCCCAGTCAGTATTGGTCTTCTTCAAATCTTCCAATTCTAGCATCTTGATTAAACATAGTAAAAAACACTGGTATCCACTTGCTTAGATTTTGCTTGGACCTTATCTGACATCTTTCCAATACTCCTGAACAGATAAAAGGGGAGGTTCATGGACTCTTTTCGAGTAAAGTGTAGTAGCAATTTGATATGGTATTGATAAACCATATTGAACCTTCCTTTGCAAGTGAAGTACCTCTGAATAACTCTGAGCATTTTGTCAAAATAGTTCAGTATCTGACTTCTTGGCACTCCCTTGGATAGGTTGTCTCCTTGATATTAAGGTTTTATAAATTCCTTGGAAAAAGTAGAATTCAAAGACATGGATTTAAACCATTTTTCACTAGAAGCAGATATCTATGTGGCTATAGAAATAGATTGCTTTGAGACTTCAAACTCCAGAGTCCCCACCTTAGTCTTTGTCCCACTGAAATTGAGTGCAAACTTTTTAGCAACCTCAGGATTTCCTCTTTTCATTTTCTCACAAAAAATTAGGCAGCCCACTCTCTGAAATGCTTCCTTGAAAAATGGTTCAGAATTTATAAGCTACATGTCTTGTGGCTCAACCTTGACAATTTCTCCCCCTTTGTGAACATTCTTACCTTTATGACTATCCATGATAGCTATTTTGAAAACCCTTTACCCTGTTATAACAATTTGTTATCAGATGTATGATAAAAACAAGAAAATTAGGGTTTTTTATTTGAATTTTGCACAATTTGGGGTTTACTGAATGAAATATTCATGTACAACAACAATGCGAGAATGAAAGGACTGCAAGTAGGAGATGAGAGGAAAGACCAAAATCCCAAATTGGATGAGGCTACAATCAGGAAAAAATCATAGGAATTCTGTGTAAAACAGAGGATTCGTAGCACGAACCTTCAGTTTGCAGTGCACAGTCGAGTTTGCAGTGCAAAGTTTAGTTTGCAACATATAGTCAAGTTTGTAGCGCACAGTTTAGTTTGCAACACATAGTTTTAGACTAGGTTTTAATGAAAAGGTTTTCAAAAACTCCCAAGTCTGAAAAGGCAAATGACTTTGAAAAAGCTAAAACCTCAGACCTGAGTGAAGCACAGTCAAGGAGGGTTTGGTCAAATGAGAAAACAGAGGGTTCACAATGCCGTAAACGCATACAGATGTAGAACTATCAAGAAAATTTAGTGGATAAGGTCATGGCTGCAAATTAGTCTTATTGGTATAAGGCAGGAAACTTGGATTTGCAAAGGTTTAAAATACCAATACTGTAGGTTTTGACCAGTGCAAGAAGTTTGCAGCGCACATGCTATGCAACGGTTTGCAACGCGCAAAAAATCACAGTGACTAGAATCCAGTCCAATAAACCTGAAGACAACACAATTGATGTTAAACATGTACCTGGTATATTTGAAGCTTCAACCGTTGTCTCATGAGTTAAACAAGAAGTTTCCTGGAAGATTTTAATCCACTGTCATCTGCTACAGACAATTCACAATGCCATAATTCAAACCAATCGACAACACGCTATATCAAATTGATAAACCCGTTTCTTGGAACCCACCTAAAGAACATGATGAATTAAAGGCACTGAAAACAATAAGATATCCCTTGACACATTTCCAAGGCATAATGATGTGTGATTAGTGCATGAGGTACTTTCTTGATACACTGCAAACTTTCAGGTGAGTTTGCAGCAAGTTGACTTGACACTTGATTTTACCCTCAAACGATTGAAAACAACATAAGGAACCTTTGTACACCCCTTTGAGACAAGACACATGATAATGATAAGTTTTAAGACCAAGGGTGTGACCGATACTTACCCCTATTTCTCTCACGATTATGAACACTATCATGACACCAAGACTCTTACATGGAATAAGGTCAAATTTATTTGCTCATGAAAGAATCAAACATAATTTATTGACATAAGACATGACTCAAAACCTAAAAATAAAAGGACCCTATGAGTCAAACCTAGAAACTTAAAAAAATTGACCCCTACACATCCTATGTGCTAACACCATTACCACTGGTGCAGAGTAAGAACTTTGGCTAGGTCTAATAATTCCAACCTCTAACATTTCTTCAACCATACGCTCAATTTCACCTCTTCTGGGAATAAGGATATCTATAAGGCTTGATGTTAGGAGGAACACTCACATGAATTAGGTGAATAGCATGATGATGATCGCGAGTGGGTGGAAGATCTCTAGGAATATCTTCAAATACTTTGGAATGCTTATCAATAATCCCTTGGAGATCTAGGGGAATAGATGGCTTAAATGTTTGAACATCTAGTGAGAATAGTTGTACAATTACACCCTAATGCCCCTTTTTCAATAATTTTTTCATGCCATTAGAGCTTATCACCTTACTGGGTTTCCCTGTGATACCCCTTAACTCAATTTCCTTTCCTTCCAATGAAAATTTCATGAAAAGTTCTTGAAAATTAAAAGCCACTATTCTATTCCCAATGATTGTAACCAATGGACTCTTAGTACAACATCAACACCATCCATGGGTATAGAAATCATTGGACTATTCATTACATATTCCCCCATAGTAAGATTGATCTTATGTATTTTTCTTGAGAAATTGATAGTTCCTCCATTTGCAATCACTACTTGAAACTTTGGCACTGGATATATAAAGCAATTGAGAGCTTTGGCTAATTTATAGTGAATGAAATTATGAGTACTACCAGAGTCAATTAGGACTATTACCTTTTTCTTTTTGATATATCCTTCGATCTTGAGGGTTTGAGGAGTGCTAATTCCATCCAATGCATTACATGATATGGTGGGAGTCAACTCTTCAGAAGAAATATCTTCTACGTTTTCATCTTGAGATGGTTCTTGTTCTTCTTCCTCTTCACAATTTATGTAGAATAATTTCTTCTCACCACACTTATGTCCCTTACTGTACTTGCTGTCACAATTAACGCATAAACCTTTTGCTTTTATTTCCTCCAATTGTTGAGGGTCAACCTTGTAGGTTGAGGTGGTTTAGGAGAAGGAACATTATGCTCTCGATAGATGTTAGGAGTGGTCCTTCTAGTAGCCATAGCCATATTTTTACTTTCAACATTTATCGCCACCCTGAACGCATTCTCCAATGATTTAGGTTCTCAAAGGAAAACCTCATGTTGAATGTTATCCTTTAAAGTTCCTATGAATACATCAATCAGGTTCTCATCTGGAATATACGTTACCTTTATATTCAATCTTTGGAATTTCTCAATGTGCTCCACAATTGAACCCTTTTTCTTGAGATTTATCAATTGGCTGAATAATGTATTGCTCCTTGTATCCTCATAGTGTGCTATCATTTCTGTCGTGAAAATTTTCCAAGTGACAAGTGATTTGTGAGAACAAATCCATCGATACCACACAAACTGATTGGGTTCTAAATATAAAGACACAATTTGTACACACATCATGTAGATCAAAGAACTGATCCATTTAGAGTATCCATGTGATTGGATCCTTGCCATCAAACTTTCTTAGATCGATCTTAGGAAAGTGGTTGGTCTTCAACCCAAAGTTGGAGTTTCTCCAATCTTGATTCATCTTCCGTGTGTCCTCATCATGAATTTCATGGGATACATTGTCACTTTCAGGTGGCCTCTATATTAACAACTTTTTCAATCCTTCCATGATCTCCCTTTTTAAACCATCCATCTTAGTATTCATTATCTCTTACATATTAGCTTCAGTTGAATCCATCATCCCTTGTAGTTCATATTTTGTTACTGCCTTCTTTTGTAAATCATTTATGTCCCTGTGGATTTCTTCAACTTCATCAAGAGTCCAAGTAGGATTGTATGAAGGTTTATTTGGTGTAGAAGTTCCCTTTTTTGGTGGCATGTTGGCCAAGTATCACTGCAAGGTAGGAATTCCTAATTGGCTTAGGCAGAGGTACTCACATACAAGGGAGTGTCAGGTGCTATAGCTCTCTGATATATGTGTGAAGTACAACAATAGTACTCCATCCAATATCTTAGGGCACTAACTAAGGACAAAGCTTGACCATGCCCTTAGCCATAGTATCCGACTACCCAGGTACTAGAGAGTGATCTCCTTGAGTGTTTTTCTCGGTGTACTATAGTAACAAGATGACCAAAAGGTTTACTCAGTAAATCTTAGAATTCTAGGGGGTCTCTTGATATACACTAGGTGCATGGGAGCTCAAATCCGTAGTAGTGTTGTCTAATGTGCAACTGTTGGAAAGGGGCCTTGCGATATACTCTAGGTACATGGAAGAACCACATTGTCCCTGGGTTGTAGCGCTGACCAGTAATGACAGCTCTTACGTTTAGAGACTCCATAACACATCTATACCTAAGAAAATCCCTACGTTTATCTCAAATTTATATGATACTCCTTTTATCCCACTTTATTCTACTTTTTGAATCACCCCAATTGGATTTTCTAGTCAAAAGATATGCAAATTTCCAAAAAAAAACGCACTTTTTAAACCCTGATTTGGAGGTTGTTCCACTAGCCGACCTTTCTTCTGTTGTATCTTTAAAATTTCGATCCTTCTAAGTCTGAAATTTTATTCTGTAGTTCTCTGACATTTCCTCTCTGCAATTCCACAATTCTAATAAAAATTGTATGTGCCAAGTGGAAGTTATGGTAACTTCCCCACACCTTGCTGATTTTTGGCCTTTCCAGGAGAGCGTACTTGTAAAGCATGCCAAGTGCACCATATGTGATATCTTGTTCTGAAACTTGCACTAGAAATAATACAAATTGTCCACTGTGCAATGCAACTAGTCTCATATAATTTGGATACTCAATGAAGAATATATCACTATTTTACTTGTAATACCTGTTTGAGACTAATTAATAGGACTAGTTAGATACCATATCTTACATAGGGTGTATCTCCAAAATTAGGATGACCTAGAGGATACATTTTTTACCAAAGATACCTTGATAATTCCTGTGAATATTCTTCGATTTTCATGGTTTGAATCATCACATAAAAAATTTATAGCGGAAATTCTGAGATGACTAAATTCAGGATGATTCAGGAACCCAATCTTCCATAGACTATATCTACAAAAGTATAAATCACCTGAAGTTTATATTTTAACCATGAGTACCTTGATTCATCTACTAAATATCTCCCAAGGCGTTCCTTCTGAAAAGTCCCAGAAAAGAGTTATAGTGAAAATTCGAAGGTGTCTCAGATGCAACAACGAAACCCCGAGACCTTGAGCTCCAATACCAAATGTTAGGAAAAAAATATCCAAATAGCATAGAAACATCAGAATAAGTACTCCACGCCTTCACAAAGAGATAATTTCAGATAATAATCCTCTTCGAGGGGGGAACCTCCTTATACACCACATAAATTCACAAATACAAGATGTTTCCAAATGAAAAGGTCTCCTTGGTATATATAGGAGACTAGGAGGTAAAATTACAACTAATGGAACCAAGACGACATAAATAAAATAAAAATACTAATGTAATATGCCCCAATTAAGGGGTAATGTGCCACTATTTAGGGCTTAACAATACCTCAATACATATGCCCACATCTCCAAACCATGCCTCAAGCATGTACCAAGACACAACCCTTAAAACTCATGTACACCATACCTCTGATTCTGTAACAAACCTGGTGCATTAGATTATAGACCTGTAGCTCTTCCTCAGCCTCAACAATTTGGTACTAGAATCCTCCTCAAGACTTTTCATATATCCACGATTTGTACACTATCAACCCACAGATATATGTGCTCTAATATTCTACGACCCACATACATCCATGCCTTGCCCACTCTCAACCCATGGATAACCTATCTGTGCTTTGCTACACTGTGACCCGCGTACGTCCATGCTTTGATGAACCGTGACCCATATATAACCTCATAAATATAGTTCAGTCACATTTGTACACTTCGCTCCTTTAGACATTCCCTACCTCAAATATGTTGAAATTACTAAGACAACTGAGAGGGGGGGGGGGTGAATCAGTTGTTATTATGCTTAAACAATTTTAAGTCTATTAATACATTTTTAATCTTTCTTCAAGTGATCATCAACATTATACATCATATGGACAGTAAAAGTAATGAGCATAAGTCACACATAAGGTATACATAGAGACATATTTTCACGAGGAAACCCATAAAGGGAGAAAACCTCTTCTTCTTTGAAATGATAGGCAGTCTTTTAAGTTCTGTACATCATCTATAATTAAGCACCAACTCAATGTGAGGCTGCTACCTCTGTTTTACAAGTTGCAACTTGTTTGAGAGCACCGACTCTCTTGTTTCTCTAGCACCCACTAGAAGGAAGCACCAACTCCCCTAATGTTCCAGCACCAACTTCCAGTTACACAGGCTCCAACCTGTATAACAGAGAACACTTGTTC
>WSFP011308159.1:0-43708 GCA_009831015.1 Picea engelmannii
TGAAGAAACACTCTCCATTTGGTGAACCTCCCAACATTTGGCTATTGCAATGGATACAACTAGCATGATTGACTCCATCTTTACAACTAGTGCAAAGGTATATGAGTAGTCAATCCCATGAACATGTGAGAATACCTTAGCTACAACCCAAGATTTTTTCTTGCTAACAAGTACATAAACTTCCATATTAGTATGTTATATCCATCTACAACAAACAATCTTCCTACTAGGAGGAAGTGGAACCAACTCATAAGTTTGATTCCAGATGAGGGAATAATATTCCTCATACATCGCAACCTCCCAATAGGTGTTTCCTACATTCTCTAAAAAATACCGAGGATATGATGTGGAGACCATAAATACATGAATGGGAAGCAAAGAATTATTACTAACGATTTCCTGTGGAGCATCCTAAAATTGATATCTAGTCCTCTATGTATCCATTTGATCACCCACTAAATATTTTGTTGCTTGTAGAGTCTATTGTGCCCAAATGGGTATCAATGTTGGATATGCAATGAAATACTCATCTAAGTCACTTATTTCCCCATCATCATCTGATATCTAATATGAATCTGAAGTATGATTTGAATCTGAAGTGATTACATCAAATCGAAGTAGTGGATCAACAATGGGTTCCTGTAATAGCCTTATTCCCCCCAGTTTGTAAATATAACTATAACTGGACAAGAGACTATGGTAGAATAGATATGTATAAATGTTTGATTTGATGAACCTTTGTATAAAAGGTCAATGTATGTATTTTTTGTTACTAATAGAAAATGGATAAGTGTTGCATAACTACTGAAAGGGGGGTTTGCCAAGAGAGACGATGGATTCTATGAGAGAGATGACGAGGGGAACCAGAAATGGTTGAGATGATCCCCCCACCAAACTAGTACCTTACTGGAATTAACATATCAGACCCATAATAGTTCTCTGACCCATAAATGAATTACTAGTTAAAGTGGTAACTGGAAGAGTCCTCCTTAAGAGTTAATGAGGAGATCGAGTAGAGTATCCATTTGCAAGACTTCCAGACCTGAACACGAGTTGGGGATTCAAACCCACACAACCTTGCTGAGGAAGGAAATAAAGAGGTAATTTGTGGGCAAAAGAAGGAGAGAGAAGAACATGAAGATTTGTGAAGAGAGAATATTCGAAAAGAGAGCAATCTTGAGAAGAGAAAAATAGTGGTTACAACTCTCTGGTTCGAGGAATAATTGAGAAATAAGCTCATTCTGGGTGCAAGAAGTGGTTGACATGGTTTTCGTTACAAATTTATAAACAAGGATGATGAGTGACTGTGGAAGTACTCGTGCAAACCTCCTTGCTTGGTATAGAGAAAACCTGTTTCCAAGACCTTGTGGGAGGAGGAGAGTAACCTTTGTCCTTGATTGTCACTGAGTAAGAATAAATAGTTTCTCTCAGAGCATCATGTTCTAGCTCAGGGGTGGACAACCATAAATCTGTCAGAAGTGGCTATGTCTATGGTTGGGTGGAAACATGCACCCCTTTCATCAGTCGCTTCACAGTTTCTGGTTTCTGATAAGTATCTTCATACTCTGTGTATTGAAATGGAAATGATGGTTGAATGCATATACTTATATGTCTATGAATGATTCTGTATTGAATGAATAAGGTATATGTATGCATTATCTCCCTGTGAACTCATGCTTTTGAATGGTCATTTTTTTTCCTCCGCTTAGTAGTTAGAGAGTCGTGGGACGTAAGCCCACAAGAGGGTCAGGGTAGGATTTAGTGAAATGTTTAAGTCTTGTTGACCTCTTGAATCTACCCTCACGATAATTTCAAGTTCAAACCCTATGGAAGGAGGGCACCTTCTTCAGAATATTCATTGTATGACTGAGGGCTCATGCCCATGTATTTAACCCTTTTACAGCTAAAGGAATTAACACATAGCCCCTAAGAATTTAAGAAGGACCCATGTGTCCAAGGTTTGGGAATCCTACGCTGGACCCAAAAGGAGTTAAGCGTTCTGGCTTCAGATATCTAGGATTTTGGAGCTCGAGAGTGTTTCGACCCTACCTTCTATGAACCGACCAAGGGAAACTGATGGTTTCATCTACCCACAAGGTTGACTGGCACCTGGCGGTTTCCCTATCCGGGATAGATATATTTTCCCCACCATTAAACCTTGATTCATTCAGTTATCGCGAAGTAACGCAAACCACATATTTGAGAGTATTTGGGATTCCCCTTAGTCATTGGATCTATGTCGAGGAAACTTCTATGAAGTCCCTCTTTGGGATAATAAAGATGCTATAGCATCAAACTCCCTGAAGTCCATAGGTGTGAAGCAACGAGAACCATAGATATAGGGATCCTTTGGGATCTTCCTTGGCCATTGGATTTATGCCAAGTTTAGTTCGACATTGACCACCTAGGAAGAAATGGGGAGGTAAGTGAGTGGAGCACCCAAACATAGAATCCGTGAAGTGATAAGAGTCGTAGATATGAGAACGTTTCAGGGTATTCTGTGACCGTCAGATCTAGACCATGATCAACCCGATGTTGACCACTCTAGGAGCAAGGAGGGAGTCACACCATGAATCCACTGAACATCAAAGTTACAAAGTAATGGAGGCCATATATCCAGGGGTTACATGGACACACTGTGATCGTAAGATCAAAGGACTTGGAATGCGATTAATCCGGGGTGACATGGTATGCATACATCATCCATAGTGATGTGGACCCACGTTTGACATGTCAGGTGTCACTTGGATCCAGATGTTTCACCGACCCTATGTGCCCATTAAGATGTGATAGGTGTCACCCATTGTAGGGGGAAAATGTCCTCTCTTCCTTGATGTGTGTCATCTCTAGCAATTACCTATTTGGTCCATGTGGCGATAGGAGTATTCGGGACCTACCTGTATTTTCCATCGCATCTAGTACATCACCCCATGTGAGAGTGGACTCTTCAGAAGGACATGACTTCAAGAATCCATGGGTTTGGGATGCAACGTCGTGGGAAGGGTGAAAGGCCTGAAGGTTGGAGCCATGTGGCGATATTTTGGGATGCTTAGGGAATTCGGGACTCTGGAGGACATGCGTGCAGGAAATAAAAAGGACATTCAATGACGAAGTGTCGAACACCAAATTCTCCTCTAGATGTGTGTTAGATGAGGATTAAGCCTCACCGTTGGTTTAGATGGTGGATGGACTATACCTACTGGAGGTAGGAACCTAGAAATTGTATGAACAAGATGGATCCATGTGGGTGCCACGTGGCCCTCAACCAACGAATGCCCAAAGGACTCCGGGATGCAATAACTTGTAAACCAAAGGTCAGATTAGAGCCTGATAACAGTCGTTAGAAGCTACAGGTGAGTAGAAAAGGATGAATCATCTCAGAGAGATGATTCAAGATGATTTGAGTAATAAAAATTCGGATGCCCCATCCCTATAAAGGGTACTTAGGGTTCGAGTGTGTTACAAATCGGTATCAGAGCATGGTTACAATGCTTGGCCTGCTTGGGCTCATGAATGAGTCACTTAAAAATATTGTTTAAATAAAATATTCTTTAAAGAAATTTTAGGGATGACACCCTACCTTACCCCATTCCTAGGATTCTTAGTTAAACCTCTATTGAATAAAGAAACATAACCTTCTACTATTGTATATGTTTAGAAAAATCTGAACTGGGCGTTGTTCATTAACTAACAAAAAATGTTTTATCAGGACTCAAGCAGTCAGTGTACTATATGAAAACTACAAAATAGAGGATGGTGACAAACCATGAATTGGGGGAAATATCCCACAATAGAGAGGAAGAATATGATGAAAGGAGGATGGGGGAAACCCCTCTAGATTTGGCTAAAACTGTAAGAAGCCTCATGGAAAAATTACAGAGTTGTAAGGCTGAAAATCAAAGGTTGATAAAAGAGTAGGAAAAGAAAATTGAAATTAATACAGTCCTACTACAAAGCTTATCAGATATAGAAAAGAAACTGCAACATGGACCAACAACCAACCATGTGGACAAACATCATATGAAGAAAACCTAGAGTCCACCTGAGATACAAAAGAATGGACCTGAAATTGGACACACAAGGAGGATCACCTCAAATAATGCCCAACATGGAGCCAGGAGACACTCATTGGAATAATCCTCTGGCGAGGAAACTAACAACTCCAAGGAATCCTCTTGTAGAAAAACTAGTTCACATTCCTAGAGGGAAAGAAAGAAGAGGAAACCTTGCAAGAGTCACGACCCTGAAGAGTTCAAGAAGGCCAAAACACCCACCTTCGATGGATAAATTAAGAAGGGGGAAGAAGCATAAGTTATGTTGCTCATCTTGAAGAAGTACTTCAGAGTCGATGACTACTCTGAAAATTTAAAGGTTAGAATCGCCATATTTAACTTGAATTGAAAGGACTCCATTTGGTGGGAGGACCTTAGTAATGTGAAAGGAATCCATGAGAAGGACTTGCCATAGAAACAATTTGAGAAATACTTCAAAAATAAGTATCTATCAGAGAAATACTTTGATGGGAAGACCAAGGAGTTCCATGAACTCAAGTTCGGACAACTCACCATAGAGGAATATATCAATAAATTCCTTGAGCTGATAAGGTATGTGCTCTACATCAAATATGAAAAGGTAAAGATGCAACGATTTATTAGTGGAATACCTTAGTCCTTTCGGGACAATAATTAATTTGATGAGATAAAGACCTTAGAAGACACTATCCGGAAGGCAAGGTATTGCTATGAGCAGTTCAAGAACAATATAGAACCTCACAAGGACTGGAAGAATAAGAGTAGTTAGAGATTCAAGAAAAAAGGGGTTTAAACCCTCAAGATTCAATAGCTATGGGAAAGGTTCTAAAATGAGCCTTCCTACTAAAAGTGCATACCAGAAAAATTTCCCCTCTTAGAGTGGAAATAAACCCTTTGGAGCAGCCCTAGGTAAGATTGATAACACAAAGAGAGAAACCTTGAAATGTTGGGGTTGTGGAGAAGAACATTTGTTGAGAGACTGCCCATATAAGAAACATAATAGTAGGAGGGTATAAAACATCCAAGAGGCTACCATAGTCAATGATGTGGCTAGGAGCATACCACGGATTTATGAAACCTTGGATAATAAACAAGTCGACCACCAAGATTCAATGGTGGACATGGAAGGTATGATTGCCAACCATCTAGTTTCCATTTTAATTAACCCTGGTTCTAATTTGAGTTATGTTCCGCCTCAAACTATTGAGAAATGTAAATTTCATCAAGTTAAACATGTTAAATCATGGCTGGTACAACTAGCCACTAGAATCAAAATAAAAGTAACATGGGTCATACCAGCATGCCGATTCGTTATGAGTGGATTTCCCACTGAAGAGAACCTAAACATACTTCCTTTAGGATCTTATGACCTGATGATTGGCATGGATTGGTTGGATTCCCATAAAACCAAGTTGGTCTGTTACAATAAAACTTTGGAGTGTGAAAATGAAGAAGGGAGAAAGGTAACCCTACAAGGGATTCAAAATCTCGTCTCGGTGAGAAAAATATCAACACTTCAAGTGAAGAAGTATCGTAGAAAATGATGTCCTTTGTATGCAATACAAGTGTTGGAATCTGTTAAGGATGACAAACCAAACCTATAGGAACATCCCATATTGAGAGAGTATAAATATGTATTCCCAGAAGAGGTACCAGGTCTACCTCCAAGAAGAGATATTGACTTTTCAATAGAAATTGCACCAGGAGTGGTGCCAATTTCTGGAACACCCTATAGAATGAGTATACCAGAGTTGGTTGAGATAAAACTACAACAAAAGGAAATGATGGACAAAGGTTACATTCATCCTAGTGTGTCTCCATGGGGAGCACTAGCCTTGTTTGTGAAAAATTAGGATGGCACACTTAGGTTGTGCATAGACTAAAAGCAACTCAATAAGATGACCATAAAGAATAAGTATCCCTTGCCAAGGATCGATGATTTATTTGACTAATTAAGGGATGCAAAAATATTCTCCAAGATTGAATTGAGGTATGGATATCATTAGGTCTGAATTAAGGATGAAGACATCCAAAAAACAACCTTTAGGACAAGATATTGTCACTATGAATTTGTGGTGGTGCCATTCGGGCTAACCAATGCACCAACCACTTTTATGTGCTTAATGAATAATGTACTCAGTGAATTCTTAGATAGATTTGTATTGGTTTTCATTGATGATATCCTAATCTATTCTAAGAATAGGGAAGAGCATGAAGAACATCTCAAGTTAGTGCTTCAATTACTAAGAAAACATTAACTCTATGCTAAGTTTAGTAAGAGTGACTTTTTCCAGAAACAAGTCCATTACTTAGGCCATGTTATTTCTGAATAAGGGGTGGTAGTTGATCTTGACAAGATCAAATCCATTGTGGATTGGCATACCCCAAAGGATGTATCTAATATCATATCCTTTATGGGCCTAGCATGATACTATAGGAGGTTCATAAAATTATTTTCCAAGATTGGTTGCCCAATCACTTCCCTTCAGAAAAATGGAGTTAAATTCATTTGGACATTAGAATGTGAAGATAGATTCCAAGAGCTGAAATACCTTCTAACCAATGAACCTATGTTGAATATTGCAGACCCAAACAAGGACTTTTTTGTGTGTACATATGCCCGCAAGGAAGGAATCAAAGGAGTCCTTATGCAAGAAGAACATGTAATTTTCTATGAATCCAAAAAATTGAATGAGCATGAAATCAATTATGTGACCCATGATCTAGAATTGGCTGCCATAGTGCATGCTTTAAAAATGTTGAGACATTACCTCCTGGGTAGAATATTTGTGCTTATGACAAATCATTGTGGGTTGAGGTATCTGTTTGATCAACCAAAACTTAATGCTAGACAAGCTAGATGAATGTCTATCCTTAGTGAGTTTGATTTTGAAATCAAACATATTAAAGGAAAATAAAATAGGGTGGCTTATACCCTTAGCAGAAGTGTGAAAATGATTCACTTGGAAGTGGTAAGAACCTATGAAATGGATGTCAGGGAGAGATTCAAGAGTGAACAAGAAACCAATGTATTCTTCGAGACTATAAAATCATACTTAGAACAAGATCCCATAGGGCTGAAGTACATAGGCTATCAAATGTTGAGTGATAGCCTGCTGAATTACAAAGGTAGGTTGTATATCCCAAATTGTGACGACTTGAAGAGGTTCATTATGGATGAACTACACAAAATACCATATACTGGTCATCCTGGTTATCAGAAAATGATTACGGCCACTAGGAAACTATTCTATTAGCCAGGACTGAAGAAGGACATAGCTGATTACTTGGATAAATGTCTAGAATGTCAGCAGGTTAAGGCAGAAGACCGACATCCAACAGGGTTGTTGCAGCCCCTACCAATTCTAGAATGGAAATGGGAAACTATATCCATGGATTTCATCACCGGATTACCAAAATCGAACAAACAAAATGATGCCATCATGGTAGTGGTGGACAAGTTGAGCAAGGATACTCACTTCGTTCCCATTAAGTCAAATTGCAAGGCAATATATATTTCCAGTATCTTCATGAAATACATATTTCAGTTGAACGACATGCCTAAGGAGATCATATCCGACAAAGATATGAAATTTACTTCAAGCTTTTGGAAATATTTAATGGCTAGTTTTGAGCCTAAATTGTTGTTTAGCACAACCTATCACCCTCAAACTGATGGACAGACAGAGAGGGTAAACCAAGTATTAGAGGAAATTTTGAGAATTCATGTAATGCATCAACCTAAGAAGTGGAAATATTACCTACCACTGGTAGAGTTTTCCTACAACAATGGCTATAAAGAGTCATTGAAGATGAGCCCTTTTGAAGCCCTCTATTGTAGACAATAAAATATTCTAATTAGCTAGCATAATCTAGAAGATATAATTACAATCAAGCTAGACATGCTAAAAGAAATGGAACAACAATTAATTCAGATAAAACATAATCTAAAAATAGCTTAGGATAGACAAAAAATCTATGTAGACAGAAATAAGACTCCTAGAGAATTCAAAACAGGGGATCATGTGTATCTCCGAGTTAGACCCATGAAAATCTCCTTGAGGATGGGAGATTTTGCCAAGATGGCACCTCAGTATTGTGGACCCTTTGAAATTTTGGATAGAGTGGGACCTGTAGCCTATAGGCTATCACTTCCTCCCACAGTGAAGGCACATAATGTTTTCCATATTTCGTTATTAAATAAATATGTACATGATTCTAATCATATTATTGATTGGTCTGTGATTCATTTTAAACTAGAGGGAGAATTCATGCCATAACCTGAATGCAAAATATAAAGGAAGGATACCCCACATAGGAAAAGAACCATTGCACAGGTCAAGGTGTAGTGGAAACACTTTGGCCTAGATGAGGCTACATGGGAAATGGAGGATGCCATGAAACATGCGTATCCATTTTTGTTTACTTCTGTACATACATAACACATTGACAGATAAAACATCGAGGATGATGTTCCTTTAAGGGGGAGGGGATTGTAATACCCATGTTTCCCCTAGTTTGTAAATATAACTATAACTGGCCAAGAGACTATGGTAGACTAGATATGTGTAAATGTTTGATTTGATGAACCTTTGTATAAAAGGTAAATGTATGTATTTTTTGTTATTAATATAAATGGATTAGAGTTTTCCTACAACAATGTCTATCAAGAGTCATTGAAGATGAGCCCTTTTGAAGCCTTCTATTGTAGACAATGCAATATTCCAATTAGATGGCATAATCTATAATACATAATTACAATCGAGCCATACATGTTAAAAGAAATGGAACAACAAGTAATTCTTATAAAACATAATCTAAAAATAGCTTAGGATAGACAGAAAATCTATGTAGACAGAAATAAGACTCCTAGAGAATTCAAAACAGGGGATCATGTGTATCTCTGAGTTAGACCCATGAAAATATCCTTGAGGATGGGAGATTTTGACAAGATGGCACCTCGTTATTGTGGACCCTTTGAAATTTTGGATAGAGTGGGACTTGTAGCCTATAGGCTATCACTTCCTCCCACAATGAAGGCACATAATGTTTTCCACATTTTGTTATTAAAGAAATATGTACATGGTTCTATTCATATTATTGACTGGTTTGTGATTCATGTTAAACTAGAGGGAGAATTCTTGCCAGAACCTGAATGCATAATAGACAAGAAGGATACCCCACTCAGGAAAAGAACCATTGCACATGTCAAGGTGTAGTGGAAACACTTTGGCCCATATGAGGCTACATGGGAAATGGAGGATGCCATGAAACATGCATATCCGTTTTTGTTTACTTCTATACATACATAACACATTGACATATAAAACATCGAGGACAATGTTCCTTTAAGCGGGAGGGGATTGTAATACCCATGTTTCCCCTAGTTTGTAAATATAACTATAACTGGCCAAGAGACTATGGTAGACTAGATATGTGTAAATGTTTGATTTGATGAACCTTTGTATAAAAGGTAAATGTATGTATTTCTTGTTATTAATATAAAATGGATAAGTGTTGCATAACTGCTAAAAGGGGGGTTTGCCAAGATAGACGATGGATTCTATGAGAGAGATGGTGAGGGGAACCATAAATGGTTGAGATGACCCCCCCACCAAATCAGTACCTTGCTGGAATTAATGGCTCAGACCTAGAACAATTGTTTGACCCAGAAATGAATTACTAGTCAGAGTGGTAGCTGGAAGAGTCCTCCTCAAGAGTCAATGAGGAGATGGGGAAGAGTACCCATTTTCAAGACTTCCAGACCTGACCACAAGCTGGGGATTGATACCCACACAACCTTGTTGAGGAAGGAAAGAAATAGGTAATTCGTGGGCAGAGGCAAGAGAGTGAAGAAGAGGCATATCTGCAAAGAGAACAGAGTCGAAAAGAGAACAATATCGAGAAATGAAAAATAGCGGTTACAACTCTCTGGTTCGAGGAAGAAATGAGAAATGAAATCGTTCTGGGTGCAAGAAGTGGATGGCATGGTTTTCATTACAATATGATAAATGAGGATGATGAGTGACTATGGAAGTACTCGTGCAAACCTCCTTGATTGGTATAGTGAAAACTTTTTGCAAAGACCCTGTGGGAGGAGGAGAGTAACCTCTGTTCTTGACTGTCATTTAGTAAGAAGAAATAGTCTCTCTCAGAGTATCGTGGTATAGCTCGGGGGTGTCCAATGGTAAATCCATTATGATTGGTTGTGCCTATATTTGGGTGGAAACAAACACACCTTTCAGTAGTCACTTCATGGTTTCCGGTTTATGATAATTATCTTCATACTATGTGTATTGAAATGGAAATGATGGATGAATACATATACTTATCTGTCTATGAATGATACCTTATTGAATGAATAAGGTAGATTCATGTATTATCTCCCTGTGAAGTCATTCTTTTGAATGGTCTCCTATTTTCCTCCGCTTAGCAGTTAGAGAGTCATGGGACGTAAGCCTACAAGAGGGTCGGGGTAGGATTTAGTGAAATGTTTAAGTCTTGTCAGCCTCTTGAATCCACCCTCGTGGGAATTTCAAGTTCAAACCCTGTGGAAGGAGGGCGCCTCCTTCAAAATATTCACTGTATGACTAAGGGCTCATGCCCATGTCCTTAACCCATTTATGGCTAAAGGAATTAGCGCATAGCCACCAAGAATTTTTGAAGGAACCATGTGACCAAGGTCTAGGAATCCTACACTGGGCCTGGAAGGATTTAAGCCTTCTGGCTTTGGATCTTTGGGAGTTCGGAGCTCCAGAGTGTTTTGACCCTACTGCTTATAAACCAGCTGAAGGCAACTAAAGGTTGTAGCTACCCACAAGGTTGAATGGTGCATGGCAGTTTCCTTATCCAGGACAGATAGATTTTCCCCACCATTAAACCTTGATCGATTTAGTTATCGTGAAGTAACACGAACCAACGATTTGAGAGTATTTGGGATTCCCCTTAGCTTTTGGATCTCCACCGAGGCAACTTCGGTGAAGTCCCACTTTGGGAGAATAAAGATGCTATAGAATCAAACTCCCTGAAGGTCAGAGTTGCGAAGTAACAAGAACCATAGATATAGGGATCCTTTAAGATCTTCCCTGGTCATTGGATTTATTCCAAGGTCAGTTCGACGTTGACCACTCCAGAAGAAAGGGGGAGGTAAGAGAGTGGAGAACCCAAACGCCGAATCCTTGAAGTGATAAGAGTCATAGATCTGAGGATGTTTCAAGATCTTCCATGACGATGATATCTAGACCATGGTCAACCTGATGTTGACCACTCTGGGAGAAAGGAGGGAGTCACACCATGAATCCCCCGAATGCCTAAGTTACGAAGAAACAAAGGCCATATATCCAGGGGTTACGTGGACACACCCTGACCGTAAGATCGAAGGACTTGGAAGGCGATCAATCCGGGGTGAGGTGGTATGTAGACATCACGCATGGTGACATGGAACCACGTTTGATGTGCCACGTGTCACCTGGATTCGAACGTTTCACCGAACCTATGTTCCCATTAAGATGTGATACATGTCACCCACTATAGGGGACACATGTCCTCTCTTCCTTACCATGTTTCATCTCTGGAAATTACCTTTTTGGTCCATGTGGCGGTAGGAGTATTTTTGACCCACCTGTATTCGCCATTCCATCTTGTACGTCACCCCGTGCAAGAGTGGAATCTTCAGAAGTACATGAATTCTAGACTTCGAGGGTTTGGGATGAAGCATCATGGGAAGGGTGAAAGTCCTAAAGGCTAGAGCCACATGGTGATATTTCAGGATCCTTCAGGAATTCAGGACTCTGAAGGACATACACGTAGAAAAGAAAAAGGGCGTTCAATGCCAAAGTGTCAAACGCCGAATTCTCCTCTAGCTTTGTGTTAGATGAGGATTAAGTCTCACCATTGGTTTGGATAGTGGATGGACCATCCCTGCAGGAGGTAGGAACCTGGAAATGGTACGAACAAGATGGATCCACATGGCCCTCAACCAACGAACGTCCGAAGGACTCCAGGAAGCCATAACTTATAAACCAAAGGTTGGATTAGAGCCTGATAACATTTGTTAGAAAGCTACAGGAGAGCAGAAAAGGATGAATCATCTCAGAGAGATGATTCAATATGATTTGATTAAGAAAAATCCTGGTGCCCCTTCGCTATAAAGGGTACTTAGGGGTCTGGTGTGTTACAATTCCTCCTGAAGTGCATGCATGGGACCTTCTTCGAATTTAACACTTCTCACAATGAAATTTTTTTCCATAAGAGGGTGAACCATCCTATAACCATTAAAAACTTTAGGATACCAAAAAAATATAAAATATTTACTTTGAGGTTCAAGATCCCTATGCTTCTTTGTTGGTATGTGTGCCCAAGAACGAGATCCAGAAACCTGTAAATGTTTGACTTTTGGTTTCTTGCTTGTCCAAGCCTCAAAAGGAGTAACATCATTCAAATATTTATGAGGAAGTTAGTTCCATATGTAGTCTACAAAATTAATAGCTTCATCCCATAGATTTGGAGAAAGATATTTGGATTATAGCATGCAGTTAGCCATCTCCTTCAAAGATCTATTATTTCGCTCAACAACACCATTATGTTGTGGAGTATATGGAACTGTATGATGCAGTTCAATATCCGTTTCAACATAAATATGTTGGACATCCTTGTTCACATACCCCACATTATATATATGTAGGATCTTGATCACCTTCCCAAACTTCTTCTTTGCAAGTGCTTTGAATTATTTGAGATACTCAAACACTTCATATTTTTTCTTAAGAAAATACACCCAGGTGTACCTGGATGAATCATCAATAAAGGTCAACACATACTTGGCCCTTCTCATGGATAGGTGATGGAATGGGACCCTGATTTCATTGTGAACAAACTAAAGGGGAGAAGAGGCCCTCCTTGCCTTCCCCTTCTCAAATTTCTCTTGTGGATGCTTGCTAAGAATGTAGCCTTAACAAACTCCATTAGAAACATTTATGTCCAACAAACCTTTCACCATACCCTACTTGCTAAGATATTACAAGTATAGGTAGTTGAGGTGACCAAATATTTCATGCCATAACCTATTTTCCTCATTAACATGTGCTAGTATTACAAAAAACCAAGTTTGAGGAATGAAATGGGAAAAATAATACAACCCGCACTGGTGATTTGCTACCCTAACTACAACCCATTGTTATAGCATCATTTACCACTATACATGCATATGATGAATCATTGGCCTATGTTACATCCCTTTCCTTGTTTGTAGGATTTAAATCCTATTTTCCTCCTTAAACAAATATTAAAAAACCCCATTTATAAAATTTTACATGACTTTCCTTAAAGCAACTCACATATGTACGCAAGTTTCTTGTTAGCAAACCACGTACATGTTAATTTTGAATCAAAAAAATATAATATTGACATTTCGAGCGAAGTTTACGGGATTTTCCGTTCCCTAACTTTATAAATCATATACATAATGAATAAAACCATCAAAATGGAGTATACAAGAGAGACTTGGGGTGGAGGAAAAATATGGCTAAGAAATGCACCATTATTTTGGCCTTTAAAATATTATCCTGCAAGTGCCATGTTTCCCTAGTGTATGAGATTGTCCCCTCTGCGTGGAAACCCTTGTTTCTAGAATTTGCATTCACTTTATCTTTTTAGGGAGAACTCCTTTTTCTTCCTTGGAATTGCTAGAGTGCAGAGTGTTGTAGGCACTCTTATACATTTTCATCCTTGGGTGGAGGAACTTGGAGCCTAGTTCCAAGAGGATGCCGCAATGGTTACATGTTGTAACCAACCCTTTTTTCTGTCATCAATAAAATAACTCTCATTCTCGTCTGATTCTTTGTGTTATTTTATGATTATGATGATATTATATGTATGTTACTTTGAATCTAACATTGAATCTAAACTGTTTTCAATTAGTTAGTTAGCGGATAACTACTTTCTTGCAATTTCATCTTTCTTTATTTGCAGGAATTTCACAGGGTTGTCGAGGAGGAATTCCATAGTGAAGTGTTGTAATTTAGTGGTAGATCCTACCTTCACATGGATGCCCTAGGTAGATCTTGGTTTCATTTTGGTGTCCATGCCGTCACTAATGACTATAGGCTCGGGAGTCCTTAGTAGTTTTTCCTGATTACGAGTTTGAGCCTCATTTGCATGATTCATTATCACTCTTGACCTCACCCTTGGGACTCCAAAAACACAACGGGTCTTCTTTTAAGCCCTTTTCAGACCCTCTAAACATGACAATATTGCCGAGCAATCTTGTTTCCCTTCACGCTTGCTAAACTGAAATTTGAAGGCACGTCTATCTGGCGGTAGTTTACCCCTTTTTCGGTCCAATTGGTCAAAAGTATGAACAAAGGTATACTCTAGGAGCTTCGATTCTCTAGAAGAGTATTCTCAGGTATAGATTTAACCCTTTTTGGGGCCCGAGGGACTAAAATTACGAAAAAGGAACCCCCCACGGAGTGCATAGTTAAGCTCTTTTCAGACTCCCTGAAATTGAAAAGATGGTCAAGTGACCTTGTTTCTTCACACTCGTTAAATTGGTCCAGAGGAACATCCCTTACAGAGTCCATAGTTAAGCTCGTTTTAGACTCCTTAAAAATGAAAAGATTACCGAGTGATATTGTCTCTCTCACACTCGTTAAAATAATTTTGAATAGATGTTTGTTTGGTGCTAGTTTATCCCTTTTTCGAGCCGACTAGACTACCTTTGAAAAAGGTACCCCAGTGGAGTCTTTTTTTACGCTTTTTTTAGACTCTTTAAAAATGAAAAACCGTCGGGCTTACCTTCTCTGGGCTCGTTAAAATTACATTGAAGGATGTTATCATTGTGTCTTATTAATCTTATTTTCATTCATGTGTCTTTGGCCTAATGTCGGCTCCATGTTTCTCTCAATTGAACCATCTAAAGCATGCCTCATACGCAAGCCTTGTAGCATTTTGCCTCTGCGTCTTGACACCTTGACCCGTGGAGGATTTTTCCAGAGTGTCCTTTTCCTGCATATGTCCCCTTGCTCTGAGCATCAATGTGTTCCTTTCACTTGGAACTAGTATGTCTGCGACATTCGATCCTCCTTTGTAACGTAGTATTCTTTATTCTTTTTTAAAACTTTCCACAATTATTGAAAAAGACAAAAAAATCAAATATACCCCAAAAAGAGGAAGGGAAAAGTATTTTCTTTTTGTTGACAGCACAATGAGTTGCCCTTGGACAAAGAACATCCTTTCTTTTGTTCGTTAAGATCTAGGATTCAATATGACCTTAGGAAGCTATTCTCGCTACATAGAGCTATGTCCTCCTCCGTTTGGTTACCCTTCTAAACATTTGGAGAGTTAGCGTTGCCTCCTGCATCATGAACTTGTGTCAATGCCATGATCCCTGAGTCTCATCTTTTGTCGTGATTTTGTCCAAGGGAAGTCTTACTAAACTTGAGTCGGCCCTTCTGCAGTTTGTCTCTTGTCCTCATGCCTGACCACCTCGAAAGACCAATCAAGTCCTTGCTCAAAATCAATGAAGTTCTATGACTGATCATCAAGATCCTCTTGTCTATTCTCGACGAGCCTTCAAAGACCTATGGGTAGTGAAGTCATACACTCATATTACACTTCTACCCAAGTTTTGAAGATTTTGAAGTTGTTGCTCGAGCTTTGAAGACCTCATATCCAGCCATCGAGCGTCATTGAATTCTTGAAGATGGATACTATACATGTATATCTTTTGATTTTTGAGATGTAGATCCGTTGTGTACTGCTCACGACTACACTTTATATAGTTATATGACATGGATCTGAAGTGTATTTGATTGGAAGCCGTGATTTTATTTCATATCGAGCATGGGTATGCCCACCTCGGTGAGAAAAAATGTTATTTTTGCAGATGGCACCTCCTGAACTTCGGTCCCTGGGCTCACTCGTGTCGTACAATGGTGAATATTTGTAATGTATTTCGGCCATCAGATGCTCTTCTGACCTCACACATTAGGGGGCATCTGTTATAACCCTAAATTGCACCAGACATACATACCTAGCATCCGACCATCTAACTTGCTATCTTTGCCAAGCCATCACTAAACAGGCTCTTCAAAAAACTATTGCTTTGAAGGTGTACATGCCTTGCACCACTACTTCCCGCGTACATATGCCTTCTGACCCACTACAGCCTGCGTACACTCACAGAATATCATGAAAAGTGGAAAATTTCATAGGATACTGGTTTTCGGGCTGTTACTTAACCGTTTGACTGCCCATAGCCAGTCACCCCAACCGTTGCTATCCATTTTGGCCTATAAAAGAGGGGTTGGGGTCCCATTGCAAGAGGGAAGCATGAGAGCAAAGAAACTCTGCCCATTTTATCAATCCCCCTTTGCCCCAATTGCAAAACCCTTTACCATTTCCCTAAGAGAGAACTAAAGAGGAGAAGAATACATGGAAGTAGTTGGTGCATGGTGAAGAGGAGCCCAAGACCAAGTTCCAGGAGTAGTGCCGATATCATGTTGTAAGTGACTTTTTGTGAGATTAATATAAAGAAGTACTTTTTCCATCCCGCCAAATGACGTCTTAAACTTATATGATTTGTTACATTTCTTGTTTATGTTGTCTAACCCACTAATCCATATGTATGAATGCATGCTTGTAGTTTCTTGTTTGTCTTTTGATGAATGCAGGTCAGCCTTGGGAGGAGATTTGCAGTTAGGAAACAACCAAGCACAAAGGGATTGACACTGGGCATAGAGTTTAAGGTAGGCCTACTGGATCCCTTTGTCTTGTCTTTTATGTATGATTGTGGGGTTATGTTGGGATAGTGATTAAAAGTAGGAGACTTTAGACGGTTTTCTCTGCCTACACTTTAGACCCTTGGTGTAGTCCATAGAGGGGTTTTCCTGCTATAGCAGAATTGGTGACCATACTTTGGATGAATCTAGGGTCTCTGGGGATATTTCTTTTGGGTGCTTTGAATCAGTTTATTTACTGTTTTCTGAGTTTCTGTGAGCTTCTATGTCTTTAAGGGATGCTGGTCTTCCATACCAATACTCCATGCCTATGATGGACTATTGTTTGTTCATTTTTTTTTTGAGGAGTTACAGAGGTGTATGTGGCCTGTAGAGGGCTTGCACACGTGTATATGTGCCCTACCCTTGGACAACCCATGTACATACGCTGGCTATTGAAGTGTCAGTAGCGTGCCTGTTGAGATTTTTTTTGTAAAAATAAGAGGCAGTCATCCTCCTCCCTGTCAGGAGTCACACTCCTCAGGGGTTTTCTTGATCTAGTACTGGTCTCTATTATAGCAGTCTGTAGCCTAGGTCTGACTCCAGTTTAGCTTTCTTTTGACCAAATATTTCTTGTGTTTTCTTTAAATAGGGTTTTTATACAAGTTGGTGAGTCTACTTTGATCTGCCTACTTAGTATTGTTAGTGACTCCCTGCGATATGCTATTGGGCCAGAATCCATTTCTTGGTCCTGTCTTGTCGTCATTTTTCCCTTTTTTGCTTTGGAATAAAAGAAAATAATTCATTTTCAAATTTCTTGTTTTGAAGCATAAAACAATAAAAAAACATCTTTCATTTCTTTGTTTGGTAAAGTAGTTTAGGTTAAGTTGCTTCATTTACCAAAGAAAAATAATTTTTTCTTAAGTTCTTTACTTGAATTCTTAAGGACATTAAGTAGCTTGTAGTTGAGAGCAATATTGTTTTGAGTTTTTATTTTCAAAGATTTGAGAAAAGTGGTTATGAAAAGTTTGGTGAAAGAGTTTCAATTGGAAAATCTTTATTGGTGAAGAAATAAGCACTTTTGTTTCCAGTATCATCTTATGATCTTCTCTTTTGTCTCTTAAAGAACATCACTGGTTTCACTTTCGTTCCTTTTGACTTAAGACAACCACTAAAATTAACACCTAATTAAGAGTTATTGGGATTTTTGTTTGAAGGGTTCATCAATTTAGCCTAGGCTAGAGCCTTGATTTAGGATTGAAGAGGAAACTCTTCAAGGCTACAAAAACAAACATAAGAGTTTGTGCTAGGGAGTGCTTGAAAGTCCAGTAACCGTGAAAGTTATCCAGGACCCCCCTCTAACATAGGGGATAAACACAAGGTTGCGTGCGGAAAGGTAGCAGAGATAACCCCTCCAAAGACGGACCAAGCATATTGGGGAACACATATATATGGCTTATCTTGGGATTTTGTTGATCGCATTTGCCATGGAGATTCGTGGGTCTCAAATCCATTCGAGGTCCTTAGTCGTCTTCTGGAACACTTGCTTTCGATACCCTTGATAGGTTTTGGGTTTGATACATTGCTCATTGCGGTCCACCCGACTGTGGACTGTACCTTCTTGGTGACTGTTCCCATGCTGGAAACCTAGTTGCCTTTATCTTAGTGACTTACAAAGGTGACTGTGGGGGTATACCGCGGTACCTAGGGTAGACATCGGGCCACACTTTGCAGAGTATACTCAGAGGGTTCTTCTGTATTCGAGTTGCACTTGCATTGATGAGTTTCTCTAGTGTTGGATGTTGTAACTGTTCTTCCAACTAGCTAGTGATCTACTTGTCTTACCTCATACGAACTTTTTCTAGTGTGTGTTGGTTTAAAAAAAAAAATGATTATAGAAATCCCTAGCATGTCTTTGATCTTCTCACACAGTGGAGGATCAGGAGCTCTGTCATTCGTGAAGGATTTTGGGCTTGCCGCTGATTGATCTCGAGCTACCCCCGCCATTGCTAAGGCGAAAACTAGACCAACAAGAGTCTTTTGAGGTGACCGGGTTACAGGAAATTGTGCCCGACTCATCTCTGAGAGGAGAACATTTGATTCCATAGGAACCAGTCATTTATGATCTCGGAGTGTAAGCTCTTGGTCCATATAACCCTCCAATCACTGATCTATCAGTTCCCATTGTCGTATAGGTTCAACCTTACGAGCGTCAGGTAGTGTCACAAGTAGCGATGGAAACAAATGTTGCTACTTCTTAAGGGAATACTCATATTTCCTTTATGGCTGTCACTACAGGGGGTGTTTTGCCTCCCAACCAACCATCATCAGTCCGGGCCACTATGGCCTCAACTGCCTCTACCTCTGGAAATGGTCTGATTCTGTCTATGGTAGCAATCACTACTCCTTTCACCCAGAGTGCGACAGACCCTCCGTTCTCATACGGGGTGCCTGGCTTCGATACGAGCACTGCACTTTCCTACTCCACTCTATATACTTTAGGTCTCAGGGCAGGGAGATCCAATGATCCTCTCCAAGGATATATGTGGGGCACTTCATCTCCCTATAATACTTTCCTTTATAGAGGGGGTCATATACCTCCTTCGTCCCCTTCGCTCTACGATGCTCACTAGCATTCCGTTGGACCGAACATAAATTACAGTTTGCTTGGAGCAGGGATTCAAGGACTACCTTCTTATAGCATGCTGGTAGGTTTGACACCGTTCTCTTTGTTCAACGTGTTTGGTAACAATGCTTTCTTGTGAGCTACCATCTCGACCGGGGGAATCCCCGGTTATGGACAAAAAATCCTATTCAGGGTATTATTCCTGCACAGGCGGAAAAATTAGGAATTCCTTCCTCACAAGGACCTTGGAATCTATGGCAGGGATCAGTTCCCTTGTCAGGGATGTCGACCATGGGCAACCCCTTCAATAGCCAATGGAACCTCGGGCAAGGATCAACACCTATGCCCATCGTATCAATAGGGGGCAACCCTTCCCAAAATCCTTGGAATGTGATGCAAGCCCAACCATTTACGTCCTATTACGAGAATCAACTGATGACATCTCAACAAGTGCAGAATTCGTACACTGGTCACGACCATGATTATTAGCAGAACCCTGGACAACAACCTAACTTTTCCTGGTAACCTGGTGACAACCAAAATCCAGGATCCTCTTTCCCTAATTACAATCAACAACCCAAATTACCATTTCTGGCAACTCTGCACTTGCCAGACTTGACAAGGTTATTAAACGACCCCATCTGTCATGATCCGTGCTGGCCCCCTATGCCGACCAAGTTTCCTTCGGACATCCTAAAGTTCGAGGCTAAGCCTAACAAATATCCAGGCGATCATGTGACTACCTTCCATTTATGGTGCTCGTCCAATTCTTTGAGAGATGACTCCATCCAGTTGTGTTTGTTTCAACACACTCTCATAGGGAGTGTTGTAAAATGGTACATCGAGATCGACTGTTCAAGATACTCTTCCTTCTGCAAATTGGCAATGGCTTTCTTAAACCATTTCCAATTACCTGTGAGATATGATGTCGGCACCAAATTGCTGGCCAACTTTGAGCAGACAAAAGCAGACCATATCTCAGATCACATATGAGAATGGAGACGCCAGAAGAGTTTGATAAAAGTGCCAGTCCCACCAACATTCCTGCTTGAGTGTTTCCTTAAGTCTTTGGTACCCTAGTTATCTAAAGACGTCGCAACCTCGGGGGTATTTTCAGAGGAAGAAGCGATAATGAGAGCCCAATAGCTAGAACTGATTTACTCTTAGTCTGGTTTACTTTATGAAATTTTACCAGATGCACCACGGTCGATACTTGACAATACCAGACAGAGATCTAGACCACATGCCGATGGTATTGTAGGTTCAACGCAAATGAAGCCTGTTGATCAGCTGTCGAATCAATTGCAAGAATTGTCAATACAACAGACAACGTCTAGCCAGACCATTGGTTCAGCTGCTCCCTCTACTCAAACGTCAGATGTACACAGTGTGTAATCGACAAACCTGAAGGCCACCCAATAGCCTGATGGAAAGAAGAAACAACAAAAGAAGGGTAAGGGGGATAAGAAACCTACCAATAATGATGGTGAGGGAAACACTGAAGAGAAGAAGTTGAAGTATCCCTATAATCTTTGCAAGGAAGACCATCCGACTCACCAGTTCCCTCAGCTTGCGGAGGCCCAGAAGTTATTGGCAAAAAAACATCCTGTCATGTTAACAAATCCATTTCCGCATGGGAAAAAATTATCTCAAGCCTCTTCAAGTGTGGAAGGGGTCGATCAGGGACCCCCTCAGTCTTCGAGTAATCCTTCATCTGCGAATGTGTATATGATGAAAGGTAGATTTGACATAACGGCTAGGAAACGCGACTACAGAATGCCAAACACCTCTGAGAAGGGTAAAGAAGCCGAAAACCCACATCTTCCTCTCCAGATTGAAAAGACGTTGGGAGAAACAATGAAACTCATCCCCAAAGGTGCATTGAAGAAAGATTCCCACAACCCAAATGCAAGGGTCGCCCAGAACTACTCTGTGGTTGACAATTTGTCACAAACCCCTTATGCAATGTCAGCTTTGGAAGTCCTCCAGAGCTACCCTTCCCAGAGAAAGGCCCTGTTAGCTTCCTTAGGATCTGCTAAGACTTGTAATCCGGGAATGATCATGCTTGATACGACCGAATTAAAACCTCATCTTCCTTACCACGTGGCATTTCAGATAGTAGTGGCTTACACCAAAAAAACTTTTACTCGGAACATTTTTTGCACGGTGGTTGATGAGGGTGCCTCAACATGCGTGATGTCTTTGGCGTGTTGGAAGGCCACTGGCCAACCCATTTTGTCTCTGTCACCTACTCTTCTTACCGCTTTCAGCGGTCATTCGTTTCGACCACATGGGATCATCCCCTCTTTTCCCGTGCAGTGAGGAGGGAAAACCATGTGCATTGAAGTTGAAGTGGTCGATGCGTATCTCGAGTACAATCTCTTGTTAGGAAGGAGTTGGACCTTTGCTATGCAAGTAGTGGTCGCGACAGTTTCTCGGGTCTTGTTGTTTCCACATGAGGGCCGGATCATGACCATTGATCAGTTATCCTTCTCCCATCTTGACCCTTCATCGGGGGTATCCACGGTCTCGATGATTGATAACCCTCAGCTTGACATCATCAACGCAGGGGTTAGTTTGTGCCCACCTTTGATGGGTACTTTCGATTACCCACCTCCGACCGACAATGTCCATTACATGTCGGCTATCCCTGACCAGCCTAGGGCTGAAATATTTCAAATCTCGTCGTTTCACATGACTTACTTTAACGATTCGTGGACTCTTCCTTCCCCATTAGCCATGATGGAAGGGACAGGGCACCATGGCATGGCCATGCCTTTGTTTGTGACATAAGTTGCGTACTCTATAGTTTAGCAAGCTTCCGCTGACCCTGATCTGACTCCCGCACAAAAGTTGGATTTGGTTCTTGAGCCTACATGGGCTCAAGGTTCCCCCGCACAGAAGTTGGATCTGGTTCTCGAGCCTACATGGGCTCAAGGTTCCCTCACACAGAAGTTGGATCTGGTTCTCGAGCCTACATGGGCTCAAGGTTCCCTCGCCGATACTGTTTCTTTAGACTTAGTCTTGCCCTCAGACGAGGTGATTATTGAGGCAATGACTAGTCTGGGCAGACCCTGGGATGATCTTCATCACATATCTTACTTACTCCTAGAGTTAAGAAGAATTGAAGCAGGTGAATTCGCTCTAACTATGACTGGAGATAAGGCTTGTCCTATCAATCCTTTGGCTACGAACGTTGTTTACGCTGAAGGAAATATGGAAACCATTGCTCAAATGATACCTATCGATATCTCCAAAATCCATGGCATCGTGGATAATATCTTCATCGGAGCGGACTGCTCCCCCAAGGAGATTCAAATCTACACAGATTTATTTAAAGAATTTTGCGATGTGTTTTCTTGGTCTTACGAGGAAATTCCAGGCATATATCCAAGAATCATTGAACATGAAATCACGACATATCCTGATGCTAAGCCGGTCCGACAGAAGCTTCTTCTAGTCAACTCTAGGAAAGCAACAACTATTAAGGCTGAAGTAGAGAAAATATTCCAATTTGGTTTCATCTACCCCATCCAATTGACCTAATGGGTGTCAAATCTCATTCCAGTTAACAAAAAACAGGCTACGATTTGCGTATGTACGGACTTCCGTGATTTGAACAAGGCCTGTCCAAAAGACAATTTCCCCATGCCATCTATTGACTAGATAGTTGATGAATGCACATGTTGTGAAGCCTTTTGTTTCATGGATGGTTTTTCAAGATATAATCAGATACAGATCAAGACCGAAGACCAACACAAAACCTCTTTCATCTGTCCATGGCGTACATTCTCTTATCATAAGATGCCTTTTGGTCTGAAAAATGATGGAGCTATGTTTCAGCAGGCCATGTATTTTTATTTCCATGACCTCAAACACATAGTCGAGGCTTAGCTCGATGATTTAGAGTCATGATCTCGCAAGAGAGATGATCATCCTGGACACCTCCAACTTATCTTTGAGCGATGTCGCTACTACCGGATCTGCTTGAATCCAAACAAATGTAGTTTTTGTGTCACATCAGGTCATTTGTTAGGTTTAATAGTTTCAACAAAAGGGATCATGGTCGATCCTCTAAAGGTTGAGACGATAGTTCAGTTTCCCTCCCCGTGCACAATCCCTCAGCTTCAGAGTCTACAGGGAAAATATAACTTTTTATGGAGTTTCATCACGAACTATGCTGAGATCACAAAAGGTTTTATGCGTTTACTAAAGAAGAATGTTCCTTTTCATTGGGACGAAGCCACTCAACGCTCTTTCGAATCTTTGAAACACGCCCTCACATCTACCCCTCTGCTTCGGCCACCCAATTATAATAAATATTTCTTATTGTACTTGGCCGCTGCGGAGTCGACCATCGGTATGGTCTTGGTTCAGGAGGATGATTTTCTCTCAGAATAGGTGATTTATTACCTGAGTCGAGGCTTGGTTGGACCAGAACTCAATTATTCCTGCATTGAAAAACTTGCATTGGTAGTAGTTCATGCTATCCAACGGTTCTGTCATTACATCTTGTTTCACAAGACCACCATCATTGCCATTGTGAATCCATTTCAATGCATGTTGACATGACATGTGATCAGCGGAAAGATCAGTAGATGGATAGTTATCCTCTAGGAATTCAACTTGGATTTTGTTTTGGCGAAATCCAAAAAGTCATTGGTTTTTGCGGAACTCATTTCGGAACTTCCGGTTGAATCAGGTGATGTTATACTTGAAGATTCACCTATCAAAGGAGACATGTTTCTGATTGCGTCTTTGGACCCCTGGTACAGAGATATACTAGTCTATCTCTAGAATTTGAAGTGACCTACCACTGCTTCTCGTGATGAGCGTCGTCCTATATGCCATCAGGCCAAAAACTATCTCATACTTGAGGACACTCTATATCGTTGAGGTTTAGATTGCATCCTTCACTGGTGTCTCACCCATGAAGAAGCAAAAATTGTGCTTAACGATTGCCACACTGGAGCATGTGGCTGTCATTTGGATGGGTTGGAAACAACCCAAAAGATTCTATGAGTAGATTACTTTTGGCTGACATTAATCAAATATTGTGTTGAATCGGTCAAGAAGTGCCACCAGTGTAAGATATTCTCTTGGAAGATGAGGGCACACCCTGCTCCCATGTTTCCCATCATCACAGTTGGTCCCTTCACCAAGTGGGGGATTGATTACGCTACATGCAACCCTCCTTCCTCAAGGGGGCATCGTTATATCATCGTAGCGGTAGACTACTTCACGAAGTGGGTCGAAGATATACCAACATTTAAATATGATGGTGAGACCGCAACTCTCTTTTTGTTTAACCAGATAATAGCAAGGTTCGACATCCCGAGAGATATTTTCACTAACCATGGAAGTCGCTTTCAGAACAAAATGATGTCCAAATTAACATCAAATCTTGGGTTGAGGCAAAAACATTCATCACCCTACTACCCACAAGTGAATGGTCAGGTGGAAGCTGTGAATAAATCCCTTAATACTATCTTACAACGAACAATGGATTCAGCCAGGTCAAATTGGCATTTGATGTTGTATTCGACATTATGGGCCTACTGAACATCTGTTAAGACTGCAACCAGTTTCTCACTTTTTCAACTCATTTACGGGCTAGAAGAAGTCTTGCCTATAGAGTGCCAGATCCCCTCTCTAAAGTTAGCAGTACAGTTATTGCCATACACTTCACCGCTTGAAGAGTGTTTATTATATCTTGAGAAACTCGATGATAAGCGTCGGTATGCAGCCTTGGCTAACGAGGCGCACAAACAAAAAGTCAAGTGTCAATATGATCGGTCGGTCCATCCTCGTATTTTCTCTGAAGGCAACCTTGTCCTATTCTATGACCAAGATAAGGACCCCTTGGGGGTAGGAAAGTTCAAACCCATGTGGTTCGGACCTTTCATCGTGAAGGAGGTTCTAAAGAAGGGTGCTTATCATCTAGTGGAATTTGAGGGAAATGCTTTGGCAGATCCTAGAAATGGCCTCTACCTCAAGAAGTATTACTCGTAGGTGGGTCGCCTTGGGTGACTTCTTGTAACATATGTATAGTCATGTACATTCTATTTTTATTTTTCGTCTTTTTTTTATGGACGTGTCATTTTTGATGTCATATTTTTCACTGTGGCAGATGTCAAGTGAATCAGAAGTGTTCGTTGGGTTCGCGGATGATGCTAGCCGACACACTCGGAGGCTTTCTTTCGTAGCCTAGGTGATTTTCACACCTCAGGGCTAGTTGATATCTTTAGGAGGTATCTGTTTAGGTGACACCACAAACAATGTCGCTGAATATAATGCAATCTTCGAGTTTCTTCGTGATGCTTTGTCGCATGGTATCTCTCACCTCTGGGTCTACTTAGATGCTCAGCTAGTTGTGTCTCAGTTAAATAAGGTTTACCGCATTTAAGATCCTACACTACACCGATGGTTCCTTAGTGTACGTCTCTTAGAATGAAGCTTTGATTACATTACATATATCCATGTTCCTAGGATATTGAATCAAATCATAGATAGTCTAGCTAATCATGTATTAGATTGGCATATTGCACACATGTAAGAAAAAGCACACACATGCACATGTAAATACATTTGTAAAATAGATGTAATCCATAAGACATAAAAAATATGAAAAATATCCATATATATATATATATATATATATATATATATATATATAAATATCAGAGTACATGAGTGGGCGCAAGCACCTCAAAAATATGTCTAGTGAGAGTCACGAGGCTTACGTCCTCAAAAATACACAAAAGGTCCTCTCGGCACGTAAGTAGCCTAGCCTAGCTAAGGGCGGGGCATGTTGGCCCTGCCATAGTGAACAACAACGTTCGCCAAACATCGAAAGAGAAGGACCCAGGTGTGTGGCACCTCAACTACGTGAGGTTGCATCGACAGTGGGAGATCCTCGATATCCGCCATAGGGACTATACGAGTGAGCGTGGTAAGGTTCTACTCTACTCGTCTCAATAATCTCTCAGCCTCTCCGGCTGGAGGCCCCCCTGCTGCTGCTGCTGGTCCGACGACTCCAGCTGGTCCTGCCTCTGGTCAAGGATGCCACCTAGTCCTCGAAAAGTCTACTGGACGCACTGGTCCCACATCTATACATAACAAATACGTAAGTGTTAGATACTCTGGTATACAAAAAAAATGATATATATAAAAGGACATAAAAAATTAAATAACTTTGAAAAGAAAACTTACCCATCTCTCCTCGCTCCGCTCTGGGAGGTACTGGCACGTCAGGATCTCTAGAAAAATTGAACCCGACATAGGGGTAGTCCTCTATTGCCGGAATCTACCGTGACCACCAGTAAAAAATCTTGTCATCATAGGCCTCGATGGTCCTCCCTCCCCCCTATCACAACAACAACGCTGCCCATCTTCATAGCGTTGGGAGAGAGGCCTCATGCCCTCGTATATTCTCTCGAGGACTCAGACTAGGTACCCTCTCAAAGAAAAAGGAGCACAAAACGGTCCCAAACCCAAAGTTTCAATGCTCCCGTATCCGACACTCTGTCAACTGTCTCTTCATGCAATCTAGCATGGTGGTACTCTAGTCGAAAATCCGTGCATTTAAGAACTGTACCACACAATGCATGTGCGCGCGGGAAGCCTGATGTAAAGCTGCAGATTTAGTGATCCACCCAATAAGTAGAACTATCACTTTGAGTGATAGGTTGCTGATATTATGCATAGGCACCTAAGAACCTACTTTCTCAGTACCAACCTCTCAATGGAGTCCAATCAACTCGATGGTGTATAGCCTGGGGGGAAAAGTGCACAAGTTGATTGGATCCCCTCTCCTCGAGAGACTAGTCAGGAAGTAAATGTCCTCAGTCATTGGAGTCAATGACTGCCCCTCGATCATGAATGCCTCTGCGTCATGATGCCAGTAATCTATCAATGCATTTAGCAACCTGGGTTGTGCCCTCATAAACAGACACTAGAAGAACTTTAGCAACCCACATTGTGACAAAACAATGATAGAAGCGAGGTCCTCAGAGACCAAAAAATCAACGTCCTCATGCTCTATCTCTCTCCAACACACATACATCCTGCAAAAGCAAATGAATGGAGAGTTAACTCTTGCACTTTTTATTTATTTTTACTTAGTTGAGGGTGTACGCGGGCTGTCTTGGGGACAATTGCATGTGCACACATGCAGTTCATCTTCTACCCGCGTGTACACGTGGGCTGTGCTTGGACATCCCGCGTAAATATAGGGCTGACCTCTTTAAAGGTCAATGCCCCCCCAAAACACAAAAACAAATGCAAAAATTAAAGATAGAAATGCAAGAGAGTTTAGTATGTACTTACTTGGTCCAAACGGAAGTTCGTTTCGTCCACTGAAGCTCCCAGAATCAACTATTTTGAAAAAGGGGTGTTTTTTTACTTTTGGTCAATTCTCAAATTACGATGGTGATAGTGAGCTGCCAACTTTCTATTTATAGACGTTTTTGGCTCCTTTTTGTCATTTTTTGGACCCTTTTGCCATTTTTTATTGCTTGAAAATAATTTACTATGGTTCCTGAGCTTCTTAGGGGATGTTACGATAAGTGTTATTTTGGGTATTGAGAATCTTTTGAGAGATGGGTCAGTTTTAAAGGTCTTTTAGTAAAAAGTTGTTTTTTCCAACTTTGTGCGTGTAAGATAGGATTCCACCTCCACTTGTTGCACCTCGTCTTTTTCTCTTTGCCATAGGATCGATCCCACCGAATTACGACACATAACCCTCACTCCTGTTCTAGAAGTGTCATAATTTAGTGGTAGAGCCTACCTTCACATGGATTCCCTAGGTAGATCCTGGTTGCATTTTGGTGTCCATGCCGTCTCTAATGACTATAGGCCCCGAAATTTGGGAGTCCTTAGAAATTTTTCCTGATTACGAGTTTGAGCCTCATTTGCATGATTCATTATCACTCTTGACCTCACCCTCGGGACTCCCAAAACACAATGGGTCTTCTTTTAACCCCTTTTTAGACCCTCTAAACATGAAAAGATTGTTGAGCGATCTTGTTTCCCTTCATGCCCGCTAAACTGAAATTTGAAGGCACATTTGTCCGACGATAGTTTACCCCTTTTTCAGTCCAGATGGTCAAAAGTATGAACACAGGTATACTCTAGGAGCTTCGGTTCTCTAGAAGAGTATTCTCAGGTATAGATTTAATCCTTTTTCGGGCCTGAGGGACTAAACTTACAAAAAAGGAACCCCCCACGGAGTGCATAGTTAATCTCTTTTCAGACTCCCTAAAATTGAAAATATGGCTGAGTGACCTCGTTTCTTCACACTCATTAAATTGGTCCAGAAGAACATCCCTTACAGAGTCCATAGTTAAGCTCTTTTCAGACTCCTTAAAAATGAAAAGATTGCTGAGTGATATTATCTTTGTCACACCCGTTAAAATGATTTTGAATAGATGTCTATTCGGTGCTAGTTTATCCCTTTTTTGAGCCGACTAGACTACCTCCGAAAAAGGTACCCCAGTGGAGTCTCTTTTTACGCTTTTTTCAGACTCTTTAAAAATGAAAAACCACCGAGATTACCTTCTCTAGGCTCGTTAAAATTACATCAAAGGATGTTATCATTATGTCTTATTAATCACATTTGCATTCTTGCATCTTTGGCCTAATGACGACTCCATGTTGCTCTCAACTGAATCATCTAAAGCATGCCTCATACACAAGCCTTGTAGCATTTTGCCTTTGCGTCTTGACACCTTGTCCCATGGAAGATTTTTCCCAAGTGTCCTTTTCCTGCATATGTCCCCTTGCTCTGATGATCCGTAGGATCTTTTAATGACTATGGTTGAGTTTTAATTTTGCATGCGTTAATTATCCAATTTGAGAAGCTTAATGAAAGAATGAGGAAAAGAGAGGAATTATGATATCCATATACACATATGCAGATCTGAAATGAAATAATAGACAACAAACCATAACACAAGAATTGATAACGGAGTTCGGCACAACGTTGCCTATGTCTCCGAGCCTTTGTCTCTGTGGGGGAGGCTTCTTTATTTCTGTTCAAAATCTCAAAAGTAAATCACAGTAGTGCCAATTGGATACAAGACTAATCTGGTCATGTTCTTCCAGATCTCTAGAATCCTGCAAAGAAAACGACACGCAAAACAGACATCCGGAGCTCCCAGAAATGGCCCGCAAGCGACTGCTCCTCAATAGCTTCCCTGCATAAAAATGGCTTTGGCTTGGCTTCCCTTCAGCATAACTCTTCTCTAACTATCCTCCATGGCCTCAAAAAATCCTTTTTTTTATATACTGAAGTTGGTTATCCATCCCCAACTTCCTCCCAAAATTTGGGCTCTAAAAATGCCCAATATCTCCCAAAAATGACCAAAATCAATTAATAATAGGCATAATATCAATGAAAATCAGAACTATTAACAAAAAAACCCACTTTGTTTTAATTCTGGGTGCAACCCCCTTCGGCGCATGCTCCTGGTCATATGGGAGGCGTCCATGTGGCCGGGCACTCCATTGGTTGTGCGCTGGCCCCCCTGTCCGGGCCGGCTCCTGGTCATCGGGCGTGGTCATAGGACTGGTGGCTAACCGAACGCCCTGTTCAGAATACGGTCTGGGTCATATGGAACCCACCCATGGACCAAGGGTTGGTCCCTATCTTCCAGCTCCCCACACTGTCATTGCTTGGTTCTATGGTAATGTATTGAATTGTGGGCTGGGGCTAAGTGCCAGCCCTTTCCGCCTCCAACCGAACCTTGTATCAAATTTAAATATAATACATGGCGTATAGTTAATAAGTACCAACAGTGTCCTGGGCGGTTAGCCTAGTCCTTCCAGTCCATAGCCCGGAGGAAGGTCAGGGGTTCGACCCCGGTGGAGACCAAAAACTTTTACACAAACCACGAGCCAACCACAGGGTGCCACGTGGCAGCCCATGACTGGGCCACGTGGCACCTCTCCAACCAATCAAAGACTGCCACCTGTCAATCTCTGATTCATCCATGTGCCTACCATGTATCTGCCACCTGTCAGCCTGTGCCGCGTGTCTGCCATGTCACTGCCCTTTCAACCTTGCCACGTGTCTGCCATGTCAGCCTGTGCCACATGTCACCCTTACAGTGGTGACACGTGTCATCCTCTGACTGGTCCAATTTTCTATCGTATGCCACATCACCTACCACATGTTGTCTCCAGGAGATGCCACATCATCTGTACAACCGCATGGCCTGTACAATTAGCCTTCCACGTGGCATTGTACGGACTGTACATTCATCCCCTTTTTTTGCCTGTTTGGGTTTTCGGACAGAACGCGATATCTTTCGCATACGAAGCCCATTTGATGAAGTAAATATATGGACGGAATGAGGAAGACGAGACAAATGCAATGGCGTTGGTTTTGTCGGATTCCGAGCACTTTCATTTTTGAGCCTTTTTGAGCCTTTTTGAGCCCTGTCAAGCTTCTGTATCTGATTCTGGATCATCTGAGCATCAATGTGTTCCTTGCGCTTGGAACTAGTATGTCTGTGACACTCGATCCTCCTTTGTAACGTAGCATTCTTTATTCTTTTTCAAAACTTTCCACAATTATTGAAAAACAAAAAAATCAAATATACCCCAAAAAGAGGAAGGGAAAAATATTTTCTTTTTGTTGACAATACAATGAGTTGCCCTTCGACAAAGCACATCCTTCTGTTTATTCGTTAAGATCTCTGATTCAATATGACCTTAGGAAGATGTTATCACTACATAGATCTATGTCCTCCTTCGTTTGGTTACCCTTCTAAACATTTAAAGAGTTCGTGTTGCCTCCTGCATCATGAACTTGTGTCAATGCCATGCTCCCTGAGTCTCATCTTTTGTCATGCTTTTGTCCAAGGGAAGTCTTACTAAACTTGAGTCGGCCCTTCTGTAGTTTGTCTCTTATATTCATTCCCGACCACCCTGAAATACCAATCAAGTCCTTGCTCAAAATCAATGAAGTTCCATGCCTGATCATCAAGATCCTCTTGTCTGTTCCCGATGATCCGTCGAAGACCTCTGGGTAGTGAAGTAGTACACTCATATTACACTTCTACCCAAGTTTTGAAGATTTTGAAGTTTTTGCTTGAGATCTGAAGACCTTATCTCCAGCCATCGGGCGTCATTGGATTCTTGAATATGGATGCTATAATGTATATCTTTTGATTTTTGAGATGTAGATCCGTTGTGTACTGCTCGCAGCTACACTTTATATAGTTACATGACATTGATCTGTAGTGTATTTGATTGGAAACCATGATTTATTTCATCATGAGCACGGGTATGCCCGCCTCGGTGAGACAAATTGTTATTTTTGCAGATGGCACCTCATGAACTCTGGTCCCTGGACTCACTCGCGTCGTACAGTGGTGAAGATTTGTATTGTATTTCGGCCATCAGATGCTCTTATGACCTCACACATTAGGGGGCATCTATTATAACCCTAAGCATACCTGGCATAAAGCCATCTAACTTGCTATCTTTTCCAAGCCATCACTGAACAAGCTCTTCAAAAAACCATTTCTTTGAAGGTGTACGCGCCCTACACCACTACTGCCCGTGTACACACGTCTGCCGACCCACTACAATCCACATACACTCACAAAATATCGTGAAAAGTGGAAAATTGCATAAGATACTGGTTTTCGAGTTTTACTTAACCATTTGACTACCCATAGCCAGTCACCCCAACCATTACTATCCCTTTTGGCCTATAAAATAAGGGGTTGGGGTCCCATTGCAAGAGGGAAGGATGAGAGCAAAGAAACTCTACCCATTTTATCAATCCCCCTTTTCCCCAATTGCAAATGCCTTTACCATTTCCCTAAGAGAGAATTGAAGAGGAGAAGAAGATGTGGAAGCAATTGGTGCATGGTGAAGAGGAGCCTAGGACCAAGTTCGAGGAGCAGTGTCAGTCTCATGTTGTAAGTGACTTTTTGTGAGATTAATATTAAGAAGTACTTTTTCCATCCCGCCAAATGACGTCTTAAACTTATATGATTTGTTACATTTCTTTTTTATGATGTCTAACCCACTAATCCATATGTAGAATGCATGCTTGTAGTTTCTTGTTTGTCTTTTGATGAATGTAGGTCAGCCTTGGAAGGAGATTTGCAGTTAGGAAACAACCAAGCGCAAAGGGATTGACATCAGATGCGGAGTTTAAGGTAGGCCTACTGGATACCTCTCTCTTGTATTTTATGTATGATTGTGGGGTAATGTTGGGATAGTGACTAAAAGTAGGAGACTTTAGATGATTTTCTCTGCCTACACTTTATACCCTTGGTGTAGTCTGTAGAGGGGTTTTCCCACTATAGGAAAAAACATATTTGTCTTCCTTGGACCTGCTAGAGTGAAGAGTGTTGTAGGCACTCCTATACATTTTCAGCCTTTGGTGGAGGAACTTGGAGCCTAGTTTCGGGATGATGCCGCAATGATTACAGGTTGTAACCAACCCTTTTTCTATCATCAATAAAATAAATCTCATTCTTGTCCGATTCTTTGTGTTATTTTATGATTATGATGATATAATATGTATGTTACTTTGAATCTAACATTGAATCTAAACTGTTTGCAATTAGTTAGTTAGCGAATAACTACTTTCTTTCAGTTTCATCTTTCTTTATCTGCAGGAATTTCATAGGGTTGTCAAGGAGGAATTCCATAGTGAAAGACATCAAGTGGGATCTACTCCAAACATAGGATTCCTGGTGCACTTTTCTTCCCTTTCCTAAAAGTTAGTTATTAAGGGTATTTATTCCTGATTGATTGTTTAATTAGAGTTTGAGAGAATTTTCCTTTGTTTTTGATTTGTTGTGGTTGTGACCCAAAGAACATAGGGAGTAATTTCTTGTAACACCCATGACCCGTAAAAAATACATAAAATCACTACTGAATCTGGAGTGAATACCACTTGCTTTCTGGAGCTTGAATGTGTGATATGATATATGGATAGAAAATTTATGGACAATGAGGGTACATGCAACACATTTTGAAAAAAACCATACTCTAAATCAATTACACATTTCCCACATACATGAATGGGTGTATCATCTCCCATTAAAATAGGAGTACCAGTGCATGGCTACAAGGAATTGAAGGAATCCTTTGAGGCAACCATATGATTAGAGGGTCCCGAATAAAGAATCCACATATGTGATGATAAATGAATAACAACTAAAGCATGCCCATTTCTTCCTTTTGCTTTATCATCAGGGGGTGTTTTAGGCTCCTTCTTCTTAGCATTCTTCGGTACTTGTCCACCCAGATTGTTTTGTTGAAGGATATATGCCATTTGATAATTTTTCTTATTCATGCATGCATGTTCAATATGAAAGCCTCTATTTCAATAACCACACCTCACTTTATCCTTGGTTGATTTCCCCCTTTTTGGATTAGAGGTCTCCTTAACAAATTTTTGAAAACTATCATTTTTAGGATCTTGGTCTTTCTTGCCTTTGAATTTTTCTTTGAATTTGTTGTTAGACTTCTCATTTTCTACAAGTTCATGCACCTTTGATGACTTGAGAGAAACCATTTGAATAATTTTATCTTTCTCGCAAGTGAGATAATGAACAAAAACATCCATGGGAGGCATCTTCTAGGCAACTCCCATTTCTAGTTTTGTGGAATGAAAAGTAGAGACAAAAATTGAGTATTCAAGACCTAATTTTGATAGAATGGAAAGAATGAGTTGTTCTCATTTCTTATCTATCCCACATATATTGATATTATTCAACCATGATTTGAATTGTGTGAAGAAGTCATGAATACTGTTGAAGTTACTTGGGCTCAAAGCAATGAACTCATTCTCCAATTGTAAACCTCTAAGTACATCCTACTTTCGAAAAAGTCCTTCCATTGTGGTCCAAGATTTGTTAGGAGTAGTAGTAGTCTCGATGTGAAATACAAGGTAAGGAGAAAGTGAGAGGCACAACAACCCAAAGGATTCATCCATCCTTTTAAACCATTTTGCTTTCTCCATTTCAGAAGTTGGTTCAGTCTTTGTTCCTATTGTAATCATGTACAATCCTTTACTCCGTAGGAGAATGACCATCTATGACTTCCATTCGAAGTAATTGAATGGAGCGAGGATTATTTATCAGGACTGATCCATTATAGCTATTGTAGCTAATATTGATGTTGTTGACGCTTAAAATCGCAACGATGAATACTGCCCGCAAATGATTGATAAGCTCTATTATTTATTTATGATAATAATAATTAACTAGTAGGTGGCACCCCCTTGTAGACTAGAGGTGCTATGATGGATGTGTTATGCTTATATGATTTTTGTTGTTATAATGATGCCTACACAGTCTTCTACAGTTGATGATGCAAGTCTTTGTTTCATTCGTTATGACAACATGGTTGGTTGATGTATTATTGCTAAATGTTGTTTATGGTCACTCGCAATACAGGGCATTGCTATGGATATAAGATTTTTTTTTTTTTTTTACAGGTGTTATGTAATGAATTAAACATTGATTAATGATCTTATACATGATTTTATGCAAAAGAATAATATAATGATATGGGAGCTTGAAAAAAAAAAAAGAGGAAAAAAATCTATGAATAAGTCCTAAGGTTATTGCAAAAGAGATTATATACAAACCTTAAGGTATATGGATTGACACAAGAGAATGTGTATAACCTTGCTGCTACACTTAAGCACTTGATTAAAGGATTGTTGTGAGGCATATATGGTAACTTTATACATATTGTTGTTGTTAATTGTTTTTGACATGACTTAGGGTGGCGTACTATGCAATGGATATACCATTGGTTATAGAAATGGATATGTGTTTGAATTAATGGTTGATTTTATGGTATGGGCTGGATCATACGTTGAATTGAATAGGGCTGAGGGAGGAAGCAACGTGCATTTACTACACATCACTCCAAACCACCCTCGAGCCCGTCACCCTAGCCATAGTTTCATTTATCTCTAGTGGTTGTGGAAACTCCGCAATTTTTGGTTTTGAAAGAACAAACACAATCCAACTCTTCCCTCAAATCGTTTTTTCCAGGTATGGCTCCTTTACATTCCATCCATGATGGTACCTATGTATTATGAATTGATTTTTTGGCTCAGGATTGCATGAGGTCTGTGTTTTTCTTTATTTTTGACTATGTATTAGTGTTGGGCATATGGTTTCTTCTGTGAATAATTGGGACTATTGGAGTTTTAAAGGAAAAGAATGGATTTTATTGCATGGATAGCCTGGGCATTGTTTTTTGTGTGTAAAACATGTCGGTTATCTTGGGGTTTTACTTTGGTTCTCTGTGGAAAATTATGATAATGGGGTATCATGCTCTGAGTTTTTATTGTGTGGGTTTTACAACAGTCTTGGTATGAAGTCGTTGTCACTCCTTCTCGTCTCGGTCATTGTTATGATTCATTTTTCTAGGTTGCAATACAACTGTTGAGAGTCACACTGTTCTTTCCTTGTTTGTTCGATCCCCGAGATATTGTTTTTTATGAAATTTACTTCACTGTCACTATTGCCTAAAGTGTTTCACAGTCGAGTCTTTGTATCGCCCAAAAATTTGATTGGAAGCCTTTATAAACTTTGCTCGGGCATTCTTTCCACAATGTTTATAAGAATTCGCCTCTCTCGTTATCAATTGGAGGTGGCTGATTGTTATGTTTGATTACCCTCACTGTCAAGTTTTTGGGTTATAAGTTAAAAAACTATGGTGTTTTTAAAAGAGCACGGGCTCTCTGTTCTTCCAAGACTCTTCTTGATTACCTGTGGTTAATGCGTTGTGATAACTTGTGTTTAAAAATGGGCACGTGCCCTTTGTGTTTCGAATACTCTCCCTTGAATGAGCCATCTTTGGTTACCTCTTTGCAATAAAGTTTTAAAAGAGCACAAAGTGTTTGTGTCTCAAAGACTATCTCCTGTAGTCAGCATTTTTATCTTAACCCCACTACTGTGTTAATCCCTAGCATGATCATGGTCTCGTCAAAGTTTAAAATACACCTGTGTGTGCCTGGTTTATTGAGCATGAATTGTTTTTGGTCTATCAAACACGAATTGGTTCTATTTTTATTGAGCATGACTTGGCTCTACTGAGCTTGACTTGTTTATGTTTCTCTTCGGGCACTTTTTGTGGCTCTGTCAATTGTTGGATAATTCTTTTAAAGGAATTCTATACATGTTTAATGTACATAGATCTTAGGCTTAGAGTTACATGTTTTTTGGTTAAATGCTATTGTCGAATCAAGATTGGTGTCGATTATATTGTTGAAGACCTGTGTGTGATTGAATTAGGGCTCGATTATGAAATTTTATGACAGTGGATTATGTCAAATAGTGATGGAAAGTTGATTGTTGGTGGTTAATACATGGTCTATTATTATTCGATTTTAAGAAATGAATATGGGATGTGGATGTTTGGAATCACAATGCATATTATAATTTGTTTTAAAAGAAAAAGGTTTTGCATTGGAACAGAAAGGACCGTGGCTCAAATAATTATGATGTTAGTGGAAATGATATTAATATGATGTTGCATAGTTATTGTATAAGATGAAAAGATTGATATAATTGAAGAATTCTGGAAAATTGAATTGTTTTTTTTATTGAAGTCAGAAAGCATTTTGTCTGTAAATAAGGGACAATTTAATGATTTGGTTTTGGAGTGGATTCTTATTGGATCATGGCCTGAACAAAGTTATGGTTGTTGTTTCATTTAAATTATTTTTTTATGAACAATATCCGTATTATTCCTCTCATACTCTCACTTTTTCGCTCATTCTACCCCCCTCATGATCCAAATTTCATTTTTACACGCCCTGTTCTATTAAATAAATTTAAAACTCTTTATGGCAGTGATAAATATATGACAGAAATAGGTGGCGGCTAATATATTTTGGTATTGATTGCACAATAAGTTATTTAATAAATTTTGAGCAGTACTCGTGTTCTTACTCCCTGTCATGCTACCACTTTTTTTCTCATTACAATCCCTCCATATATCCCATGAGCCCTATTTCAGCCCCTGCTCATTTGGCAATTATTGAATAATTTTTATGGATTGAATTGCAAGGGTCTTATGTCAATTTATGAGCCAAAGTTTGTTTCATATAAAGAGAATATCATGTATGGTCTGTTAAGGGCTAGTTGATAATGGATTGTTGCATACATGATGAGTTTCTTCAGCAGAGGAATTCATGGCAGAAACAATAGGGGAAGAGGTAATTGGAACAGAGGGGCTAGACCCAAATTCTCAATTCATTTTGATGTCGATCCTCAGGAGTTGAACCAAAAATTTCAAGCTGGGTTCTTCAATTGGATTGGGTAAGGGATAGTTCATCCTAGACCATAGAGGCCTCCCTTCCAACCTTAAAATATCCCTGGTATTCCTGTGCATCCCCATGTATCTATGCAACCAGAAGTTCCTGAAAATGATGGATGGAAGAAGATTGTTCATACGGTAGTTTCCCACCATTGTGGCTGGCCCAACTTGTCATTACTTCCTCCTCCTCCACCTATAAACCCAAATGCTCAAATTTCCCCTGTGCACTCACCTATTTAGTCCTCTCATGCTAGCAAATGGCTTAAAATAGAGGCTCCCCATGTGCAATACAAAGGTAAAGTTGATGATTCCCCCTCATCTCCTTCAAATGACTCAACAAAATCAATGTCCTCTCGTATGCAACTGAGGGATGATTGTTCCCATGTTATTAGTGAGATTAAGCCTCAAGGCTCGAATCAACCTAAGGATAATTTTGGGAAGTCCAAATGGGACAACAGTGACAGAAGAAGGATTGCATCTCAAAGTGGCAAATATGGGTTTCGATATGTGTTTATGGTTGATTTGTTGAAGACAATGGACTGCAAAATTTTTTGGACAAAAAAACTATTTTTTTGGATAATGTGGTTATTTACATATTTTGAATATAATTTGAATTATTTCTGATATTTAATATTCAAAATTTGGAAATATTTATGGGAATTAAAAGGAGGCATGTGTTTAATTGGTTGTCTAATTGTGTTTATTTTTATAAAGAAATAAAAGCGATTCACAAGGGGTCCCACCTACTTAGTTATTATTTAATAAAGACCCTTAACTATTATTATTATTATTACTTCCCCTAAACTAAAATTAGTTAAGTTTAATTAACTTAACTAAAGAATTTAGTTGAACTACTGCCACTAATTTGGAATGCATAAAAGCCAAATGAGAAGGAAGAACACATGGAGAATAGAAGGAGAAAACAATACTAAGGTTTGCTCATTTGTTTTCATGAGATAGTTTAGTTTTCATTCATTCTTCAATTCATTAAAGGACTAATTCTCTTTTTTACAACAAGGTCCTATTGTAGACAACAAGGTTCAAAGCTGAACCATATCATTCATATGCTTGTTTCAGAGGTGTTGATCTATCTTTGATAGTCTGTGTATACTTGTCTATTTATGGATTAAGTTTCATAACTGATAAAGGATATTGTGCAGTGTCAAATTGGCAGTAGTCTGTGGCAAGCTGATCCAGATTTTAAAGTTCAGTTTTTACTTCTTGTCAGAGTCCTTTTGCATGGTTTTCATCGGGGATATCTAGATTTGACCTTGGTCCATGCCCCCACAGGGATTTTGTAAAGAGAAATATACTTTTGATTTATTGGAATGAAATAAATCGATTGTTATTCTATATCATTTGTGTGAATCTGTGACTTGGTTAATTTTTCTTTTGATATCCACATTTATTTCCTGTAATTAGTATATTTTCATAAAATTATAAAACAATTTCATATTTTGCAACAATCTTTTCATTTAAAAAAATCAGCATAAGCCCTTTTAATTAATACTTGTGGATTGGGAAATACTTTTTGAGGTTATAAAACATAGGGTGATATTCCCGATTATCTTGCCTTAGCCAGGCGAGATTCAAAAATGCTTGAGTGAGATAATTCATATATTTTCCTCAACAAATGTGTCTTCTTCCTACAAAAAAATATGTTAAATATTATATTCCAACATGCTCTGATACCATGTGATAATTCATGATCACCTGCAAGGAGATCAATGGGATCTAGAAACCTAAAGAATAAAAATACTCATTGCAATTTGCAAGAAAGAAATAAAGAAGAGAAAATTAACTCTTGAAGTACATAAGAAATACATGACTATCATTAATATACAATGTGAGTATATATAAGAAGTTCAAATGCTAGAAGAGGAAATTCAAATTTGCATAATGCATGGTGTTGGGTTATGGAATTGTCATCCTTTTTACATCATCTTTCCCTACTTTTAATCTCTTCTTTCTTACCCATAACCTTGTATTAATGATTAATAATCCATTTTAATGCTTATATGAGGGATTTAGAACATAGGTGATTTCCATTGCATTTCTTTAGTACTTCATATGAATTATGGTTAAATATTAGAGAGATAACATACTATGCACTTATGTTTGAAAATGTGGTTTAGTTTGTTGCTACAGAATCAATTCCCACTTGTTGTTACTCCTATTGTTATTTCAAGCCACTTGTTGTTACTCCGTCGTGGTAATCAAATAAATATAAAAATTGCAATAAAAGTAAAAGGAAAATGTTTTGTTTTATCTTTTAAAGAAAGTTCCTGAGAAATGACCAGGAGCCACTCACTTTCATACATTTAAAGTAGATAAGAAAAATTTCCTCACATCCATCATAGTGGACATATGGGAATCTCAAGTAAATATAATGATAGATCAATCTCAAATACTTTATGCTCAAAACTTAGAGTTACAAAGAACAATCAAAACTGATCCCGAAATAGCTCTCTTGAAATTTCTAAAAAATATATAGTCTGTTACACATTCTTTGAAATTTAAAATTTGTTTGTTGGTAGGACTGGGATTGGGGCTCCTGCGGACCATAAAGAAAATATATACAAGAATTAGTATTGTATAAGGAGGATTGTGGGCGGTAAAAGAACAACAAGACCTGGAAAGAAGAAAAGAGAAGTTATCAGACTTCAGTTAAACCTTTCTAGTCAAAGAAGAAGAGTAACTTGATAAAGAAAGAACGATGTGATCAACATAAACTTACTATGATGGTCTCTCATCTCTTCACTTTCTTGTTGATGTCCTTTTATTGTCTTCATTAACAGTTACAGGAACCATCTCAACTGTTTCTTGCCCTTCGTTGGTCAATTTTTTGTTTTCTTTCTTGAACCATTATTCAATATAATTTTTTTATTGGTGCCACATTTATCTCATGCTGGATTTTGATGTTGAATAAATCCATTTCCAAGTCTCTCAAATCAAGAGAAATACCATGTATTGGTTCCTCAATATCTTGATTCTTCAAGGAATAGTCCACTAGCCAGTTGTCTATTTCATCTTCATTATATTCGAGTATACCATAGAACTTTTCAACTGATAACCCTTTAAAAATATCAACTTGTTCGTCAAACTATTGATTTGTTAGGAACATTAAGTTGATAATTAATTTGGGTTCTTGTACTTCGTTAGTTGCTACTGCTAGGTCTATGTACATGATCCTCTTGAACAATTCTTCCCTTTTTAGTATATCTTCGCTGCATGTTTGAACAATATTATTCAATTTTTTAATGTTTTCCTTCCAGCACACATTCAACTATTTTATCCGACTTGGGGAGGGCAGATCCTCCTCTCTTCTTCTTAGTTCCTTCATGTTAGAGACTTTGTTTCCAAAGGGTAATACAACATCAAGGTAAAAACCTTCTTCGTTCTTCATATCAACTTGCAAATATTCATGGAAGGCGTGCACCCTCGAGCCAAAATAAACAATGTTTTTTGAAACATCTGATGCCTCTATGATCAACACCATTCTTTTCTTGATATTTCTTTCTACATAGCTCATGGATGATGTGAGTAGGCTTGAATATCCCTTCAATTTAACAATGGGTGTGGTGGTTCTGACTATTGACAAAGGATTGGAAAGAAGTGGAATAGGCATTAAGGCGTCTTCCATATCCCTGATCCTTTGTTTCAACTTCATGTTTTCAGCTTCTAGATCACCAATGGATTCATCAAGATAATCCCTAGTTTCTCTGTGAATTTTAGAAATATGTGATGGCTGCATATCTCTTAGGTCAACCTCTGAACAAGATTTTCCTTTGTCATTTTTCATATCACTTTTTTCAATAATCTATTTCTTAGATTCCTTGTCAAAGACAATTCTTTGTAAAGAAAATGACTCTTCTTCACTGAAGGTTTCATTCTCAACGATCTCTAATGATGAATTTTGGTGGCCCAGATTTCCTGGCTAATCAATGGTGGGAAATTTTTTCTCGATATTCACATCGAGATCCACGTCTTCAACAGAGAAGTTGTTGATTTCATGGTATTTTTCCTCTTTCACAACATTCTTCCTCTTCTTTCTCTGAGGAAACTTGTGTGAGATCTCAATTTTACTAGAGGGGGGATTCTTTAATCCTCCACTGCTTGAACTACTATTGGTAACTTTCCTAGTTGGATAGGCCATTGGATCATTGCTCCGAGATGTGGTGGTTTTAGGAGTAACAACTGGAGACTGAGCGCTCTTCTCACTGGTACCCTTTCCTTTTTGCTTGTAAAACTTATTAGCACTAAGTACTATTTCCAGGTCGTCAGTATTGTGTGCAAGAGCACCTAAGTTGTTGTCATCTACTTCACTCAAAATAGTATGAATGAATGGATTGTTGAATCCTACTGACATCATATGCTCCACAAAGATTTTGTTTGGGTCAAACCCTTTTATATTTTCAACATACTTCAAATTTGCATTGTGGAAGTGATTCACAAATTCATCAATTTTGTTTATATTCATGAATATGAAGTCTCCAATTTTCCAAGGAAAGAGGATGAATTGATTTTTCCTCTTCTCATGGAAAAAGTGCAAACAAAAATTATATTTCCTCGCCACTTCCGTAACAAACAATTTATTCGATATATGGTATGGAATAAAAGAGGGATTTTCCTTGGAACAAAAGATCCTAATAACACTGTGATTTTCCATCTTCTCTAACATTCCCTTTTTCTCCAAGAATTTATTATCCTGGTTGGATATCCTGGGGGTATTTTTACCAAACAACAGTCCTTTGAAAATTGAAACGAAATCATTATAAACTTTGTAAAAATGCAAAGAAGTCTTGTGTCTCCACAATGCTTGATACCATAAGGTAATTGGATCAGGTTCACAGTTCACCCTCTTATAGATAGTCAATTTTGGAAATTGACAACAATATGTTATCAAAAATACCAAATAAGAAGCCATAAATAATTTCGTGTCCCTTTTTAAATGTGACAATTGGGAGGAGATTTCAATGGAAATCAATTTCCCCAATCGAGAATAGCTTTCTCTTTAACTGTAAAATATAAAATATAAAGAATCATGCGAGAAATGGTGGCAGTGCTTTCTTGGCCTGTTGACCTGGTAAACAACCAAGAGATTTACCAAAAGGGGTTTTTAAAAGAGTCGACCTGAATCTTGGTAATGTCTTTTCGGACAACCGCAGGATTCCTCGAGAACTCTGGTAAGAGGTCCAGACCATTGTCATGTTTTTTTTCAGGAAATCCTTGCAATCCTCTCCTTTAAAGGTAAGTGTTGGCTCATGGATATTTAAAATCTTATGAAACACTTGTGGTGAAAGAGAGATGGGGGAATGGTATTGAAGTTGTATAATCCACTGACTCGATACGTATTTCTCAACGCACCATGCAACCATTTCTTTGCAGTTGAATACCTCAGGGACACACCTTGTGCAATCAATTTCAGATTTCCAGATCACTTTTTTTTAAATAGGAGGAGATGAATTTTATGAATACGCTCTGGACCACTGAAAGTTCTACTCTTCATGCCCAAAAATATTGAAAGTATCACCACAAAAATTCTGTCAAGTTGTTGTTTCCATAGGTTGACGAGAGTGTTCTTTCAACTAGATAATACTTGAAATGAATCCTTTGAGAGAGATAACAATAATATAACCTTTGGAAAATCATGCTTTAATGCAATTTAATGAAAAATCTTCTCGAGCCCTTTTCTTAATGGCTATCTTTATGGAGCCTGCATGATAATTTATTAGTATTAAACCATACTAAATGCATATTGGGAAAATCACTAAGATGGCGGGGACGAACAAGAGAAATTTAAATTAGGGGATTTTAATGAACCCATGGTCAGTCAAACTTGGGTATAGGAGAAATGAAATATTTAAGGCTCGGTACCCGAGACAAGTTTGACGGTCATAATGTAGATCACGAGCCTTTGGGTGCAAAGTGGATATTGTGGAATTTGGAATATGAAATCTTGAACCCGTGAACCCATGGTTGCAAAAATAGTTAAGTATATTATAACAAGGTGGTCAGTCAGA